>BGPT01002272.1:9517-20213 GCA_003297045.1 Symbiodinium sp. clade C Y103 | reverse complement strand
CACTCACTACTACTGAAGCGAAGTTTACAGTGTACCACAAGGAAAACCCAGCAGGTCAAGCCATATCAACATTAGTTGACCGTCTAGACCTTAGCGAAGAGCAAAAAATGTTACTAGTTCGCCCGTACAGCGACACGAGTCAAACAAGTGACACTCGAAAAGGAGATGGAACCATAGACATCCCTACTGCCCGGGCAGCAGAAAGAATAGGCAACGCAAGAGTAGTCATAGCTACTTCAAGCACCATCTTTTCTAATTCACAGAGTTATACCAAAGCAGTAGTCCACCATGTTGAGCACAGTAGCATTAGCTTCCAAGACGAAGCACAACAACATGGTGAGATCAAAGGAATCTTCACAGCGACGCTCCCTAAACAACAATGCCTCCAAGTGTTACTGGGAGATAATAATCAAGGGAAAGGAGGCCTCGAAAACCCAAACGATCGCGAACAACTGAAGCTACGTGAACGGCTCAATGAAGCGCGCATGGGCCTGAGAGCCCAGCACGAGTGGCACACTCCGAAAACGATGCCCGCAACCTTCATGAAAGTCGTATCAGCCATCAGAGGGAAACAGCAAAAGGAAATCCTCGACCTAGCAAAAAAGGTAGCAATGAGAGACTTAAAAGGCTCATGGTGCCAACGGCTCGGAGGCCGGATGCACGAGCCCCAGTTACCACCTCTTTCTGCTTGGGGATGTGGATACAACCCAGCNGCCAACGGCTCGGAGGCCGGATGCACGAGCCCCAGTTACCACCTCTTTCTGCTTGGGGATGTGGATACAACCCAGCATTAAAAGGGTTAGATACAACCCTTCCAATCGGGTTATCACTCTTCCTAACCTCACTTACAGTAGCCGAGGACTCGCCATTCTCATACCAAATAGCCAGCAGCACGATGGAAGCATCAGGGTTCATAGGAGCTCACCATTGGGCCCTCATGATGCCTACCAGTAGTCGGGTCCCGCAGCAAGTATACGAACTCCTGGTCGGTGTCAACTACCCTGAATTGTGCCAGATGAACGAAGACCACACAATGGCCATTGGCACAGGTACCAGAAGGGAAGACTATTCGGTGCCAACTGGCTTTAGGTACATCTATTGGCAGCATGACTGCCAGAATCAATACTTCTGGGATGGTGACACCCGGTTTGGGCCGAAAGTATCTACAGAGACAACTGCTGAACTATGGGATACGGTCCTCAGGCACACTGAAGACATCCCGGTTGGAGCAGACAACTCAACCCCAGGCNCCCTTACCACATTGACGGCAATGAGGAACCACTTACAAGATCAACAGAATATACCAAACAAACCTGATGGCAGCCCAGCCCCATTCAAAGTGGCCAACGTTGTCACGCTGGCAGGTGCAACGGCATACCATGGAATTATATTCCAACCCGGTTATGGATTCCTAAGCGGGCAATCAAAATCATCTCCAACTCAAAATCAGGAAGCAATTACCAGAGCAACAGTTGGCCTCTCGCGAGCAGTCACTGTCACCACTATAGTGTCACCACTAGACATGCGGGGGGCTATGGGAGGGGCTCAGGTGCTTGCAACCCTAACTTCTGGTGTGTCCAGAATAGACACAAACCTCATGGGAGTAAGGTCGGAATACGGGAAAGTGAATGCTAAGCCCATGAAGTTGCAGGAATATTATAATATCCTGGACTCCCAAAGGATAGGAGATAGTGCACCACCGCTAGTAATTGCAGTGATGTCCAATCCGCCCAAGCTTGGCCCCAGGCTAGCCAGAATGAGACTTATACTTGTGGAGGCTGAAAACTATGCAGTAACAAAGGACTGCTTACAGGACACCAGGTTCCTGCCGGGGAATATAAACGTTGGCCTATTGTGGGGTTATGCCGCAGATGGAAGCCGTTGGCCGGAGTGGATACTCACTCCAAAAAGGGAAGGCTGGAATCTAACTCATGCTGTCTCCAAATATGTATTCAATCCGGCACTGCTGTCCAACATGGAGATTTGGGCGTTGCCAAGATATTTCTTCTATGATGCGTGGAGGGTAAAGCCAGCACGCAATAAGCCTGAAGAGTTACTATTTTATCGCAAAGGGCGCACACCTATACCGAGAGATTTACAAGCTGGAGTAAACATGCCAACTGCGCAATCGCAATCCAAAGATAACAGAATCCAGTCCGCAACAGTAGACTCTGCCCCGGCCCGAAATGACCAGGAGAGTGCTAAGCACTGCGGCAATGGTGATACAGACCAGGCTGCACCATCCAAAGAGACAGAATGGAAAGCGGCCGAAGATGCCATTATCGCATATGCACTAGCAGCCTACAAGGCTAAACTAGGACAAGGTCAAGCTCCGGAAGCGTTGTCACTGGAATTGCTGTCGACTGTCTCTCCGGCGTACCCCTTAGCTCGCCTCTCCTTCAATCTCACAAGCTTAAGTCAAATATGGAAATTTTCCGTATGCCGCTGCATTGTTGGCTGGGTTGCAGAAGGATGGTCAGTGGAAGACATATACGAAAGTNATAGAAACTTACAGAGTCAGGTCCAGACTTGCACGCGATCTTTAGCCTTTCCATCTCCGTCACACTGACGCCGAATTGCTTGTAAGCGCTCTTGAGGTCGAACGTCCTCCCAACCAAAGGACACCGGTTCAGGCAGTTGGGGCGCTGCATCATGCTGAGCACCATGGCGACTATCTGGTCGACTGATTCAACCCTCAACTTTTCGGGCAGCCCAACGGTGTTGTTGACGCCACACACCGTGAAGTCGTCGATGAGGCGCAGCTTCCCTTTCTGAGAAATTGCAAAACGTTTGGCAACAAAATGCTTCTTCAGGTCGACATTTGGGCATTCCGCCAACCATCCTTTCTCGACTTCAGCTTTGGTCTCCTCAAGCGCTTTCTGGTCAAGCTCTGTCCAAGGAGCCTTCTTCAAAGACCCCACAACAGCCGCATTCAAGCCCAGCGCCATACCTGACAGCTGCTCAACTGTCATGCCAGCACTGCGCACACGCCTGTCAAAGACTCCGCTCTCATTTGCCCAACCTGTCATCTGAAAACCACTGATGACCTCGTCAATGATTTTTGCATCTTTGTAACCCAAACTAACAAGCATGTGTTTCCAAAGGAGTAGTTTCTTCTTCCCCAGTATCTTACGCAGATGCGGAGGCATGGACTCATGCAGTCTGGCTTCTTGTTCCTTCAACTCACAGGCCTTCTGCAGCCAGGCTTTGAACACCCTTGCACGGTGTGCACACAATCGATGATCAGGCCAGTCAACGTTGGCTTCAACTGCCTGCTCAAGGTTTGCATGAATGCGCACCAAATGGCCCCTCGGATGTCCAAGCTCCACAGCCGCTTTCAAGAACTGCAAAGGATTTCTAGGAACTCCTAGTACAACCTCTTCGAAATCACAACCTGCTTGCAAGGACTCATGAACATATGACTCTGCACCATGTTGCGCC
Source organism: Symbiodinium sp. clade C Y103 (assembly GCA_003297045.1). Classification (NCBI taxonomy): domain Eukaryota; class Dinophyceae; order Suessiales; family Symbiodiniaceae; genus Cladocopium; species Cladocopium sp. clade C. The sequence continues at coordinate 16,772 of BGPT01002272.1, read as the reverse complement.
AGGAAAGCTTCTCTGGAAAAACCCCCGTGCAAAAAACGAGAAATTGGCCTGGTGCCCTTTGGCATTGTTNATGTTGCGCCAGGAAAGCTTCTCTGGAAAAACCCCCGTGCAAAAAACGAGAAATTGGCCTGGTGCCCTTTGGCATTGTTTTTACTACTGCTTGGAAGTTGCCGTCACAAACTGGCAGGGCAACGTGTAAGAAGAAACCAAACTCTGAAATGGGAGGCTTCAGCATTTGGGATCTGGGCTGCTGTGTGAACAATTGGCGTTTTCCTACATCAGAAGTTTCATCTAACTGTTCAAGCAAGGTGGAAGCCGGTGCCAGGCCCCGCACTTTTGCCCAATGCAGAAAAATAGATGCCAACCTTTCACATAGCACATCAGGATATGCTGCTTCCTCTTTGGTGGGATAAGTGATCCTCCCATTGACTACTGTTGGCCTCCACGACTTATGTGAGTGGCTCCCATCACAACGCAAACCCAGGCTTTGCAACATGTTCACTGTAGGCTCTAGTGGGTTGAAAGACCAAAACCGTGAAGCTTTATCTCGTGCACCACCATGCATGCAGTTGTCAAGAATGGTGTCGTGGCCTTGGGGGACCTTGGAGAGCAACTCAAGCACCCATGAAGTTTTCCAGAAAAGGGAATTTGCCGGGTTTTCGATGGACACTGAAACACCCCATGCCACAAGCATCAAAACTATATCCACAGTTGCCTTATATGACAAATTGGCACTTTCAACACGCTGCTGCTCGATTTTGGAAAGGTTGTCCAAGCCGTCCGGTTGTTCGTCGCTTCTCAAGGGTTGCGGTTGCTTGTGCAGAGGTACACCTTTCACCTTTCGTCCTCTGGCCCTGGAAGCTGTTCCACAACTGGGGGCGCAGTGAGCATGCACCAGTGAAAAACGCTCCGCATGAAGTACATCCACAAGTGTTTTAAACTGTTGAGGGTCAGTCAGGTCATAGTTTCCTACCACACAGTTTTCAGCTCGTCTCGGGTCTTTGTCGACTGGGAGAGCACGCAAACCAAGCTTCCGACAGGCTTTGCTCAACCGACAGGTGCCGGAAATAATTTCAACAACTAACCCAACATCCTTATGTTGTGTACAGCTGTCATCATTCGAAAAATTGACCGTCTTGGCTTCGACATCATCAGAAAATTTGCACGTTTCTATGGTCTCTGCAGTTTCATTCATTGAAGGTTCCAAAACTGTACCCAAATCTTTGTTCAGGTTGTCCTGAGTGGGTGTCTCCTGGACAACCTGACCTGTCTGTCACGAAGAACTGGAGTGGCAGGTCGCCGCACCATGCTTGGGCTTTCCACATTTCATGCATGNTGCTGGCTCTCTGTCATTTGCACGTGGTCGCTTTGGTGCACCACCTTTGCCGCCCACCTGATCAAAATCTCGCTTCGGAGTCTTGGGACCTGGATTTGGCGTCCCTGCGTGCGGCTTTGGCATTGCAATCAAATGAACATTCACTCTTGGGTCGTGCATCAATCTGTTGAACAAAGCATCCAAAGGAGGGTCCTTACCTGTCTCTGCAACAAGGCTGCCAGTGAACTCAGCTGCCATAAGGTTGAATATTTCCCTATCAGCTCTCAAAATCTGAGTGAGATTCAGGCCTGGGCCGCCCTGATGCGCATGCTCATGCAACAAAGATCCCATCAACTTGTCAAGCCAAATTTGACACGGCTCCCATGAAAGCAAACCAACAAGTTCGAAAGCAAGGTGCCTACGCTGAAGTGCAAAAAACAAGCGCAATTCTGTCGAAGTGTCCACATCTTGTAAGNTTGTAAGGTCGTGGCAGTTGACGACCTGAGAGAACCTTGCTCCAAAGTGATGATCTGCTTTGACTTCTGCTTCGACTCAGCCTGTATTTCCATGTCTCTGGAATGGCATTTGCTTGGACCTATGTAGGTTATTGCACCCGTCTCCACTATATGGAATGCCAAATCTATCAAGCCATGTGCTGGCTGTTGATCTGGTTTGTGCAGCAAGCCTGTGATGCGATGTTTCTGAGCTTCTAAACGTGTCTGCTTTTCTATGAATGGCAGCTAGAACTGACCGAGACTGCGTAGACTCAAGCGGCGCAAGCAGAACATGTCATTGAGCAAGTATGTGCATGCTTCAAAGTGCAATCTACGAACTGTGGCAATGTCACCCAAAGTGGGATTTCGATACAACGACTCAGCAAGCTTCGTGATTTCTGCATCTGAAACNGCATGCTTCAAAGTGCAATCTACGAACTGTGGCAATGTCACCCAAAGTGGGATTTCGATACAACGACTCAGCAAGCTTCGTGATTTCTGCATCTGAAACCTGATTCTGTGGTGAACCTGCAGAGAAAGCAAAAGTTGAGAACGTGGTCAAGTTTTGTGCCGCCGCCTTGGCCGCCAAACCAGGTTGCAACTGCTCACAACGTTTTTTGAAGGCACTCTCTGAATCTACCAAAGCCATGACGATCGGTGAACGGTTCCTAATAAAGGTTTGTTGAAAATGTTGGCATGTGTGAAGCATGTTTGAATTGGTAAATTTCCTGCAGGCCTGGTTTCCTAATTTATCGAGGGCCAGATTAGGCATTTCCATAGGCCCCAAAGGCATTTGGCCCTAGATAATTGGTGCCTCCCAAAATCTCAAACCGACAGGAAAATTGGAAGTTTGAATGTTAAATGCAAACTGACGATCGTGATTGTCCGCTACCGCTGACTCGACCTCGCATTGAAGATTAAAATTGATGTGCTGTGACCAATTCCTGAAACTGTCAAGCCATCAAAAGAAAAAATTTGACAATTGAAGATTTGTTGAAACTGGTTTCCAGTTGTCATCCAAGGCTTCATGTTTCCTTGATATGTGCGCCACACTACCGTGGTCTTGAACCAAGCATGGCAAAAAATTGATCAAATAATCAATGCATGCCGGACATGTGCACTCATGATAGCGCACTACATGGCTCACAATTTGACTTGATCAAAAAGATGCACAACTGTTACCGAGCATACCTGCCCACCAGTTGACAATTTTCCGTGCTAATAGGTCCGTGTTTGGCCGATGCATCATGCTGGCACCAACCTGGACTCAAGCTTGGTCTTGGCTGCCTGCCAACACCTTCCACAGCAAGGGGTGTCCCATCTGAGTTGATCAGGGGGTCTATAAGACTTGCTAGTCTTGCGACCACACATGAACACGACATTGTAGCCATCCTCAAAAAGATGAAGCATGCGCGACTTCTGATGCTGCACCAACGAAGTCCCTTGAGGTGCTGTAGGTGCCCTGACCAATCTGGCCACCCTACCCTCATTGCAGGCCTCTTCATCAGAAGACGAGTCAGTGTCACTGTGCTCCTCATCACTTGAGTCCAGTTCAACACACTCAGGTCGAGACTTGGCTCCAACAGGCGCCATCACGCCCATCTGAGGTGACTCTGGATTTCCTTCAACCGGCTCTTTGCTAGCGGGCTTTGCGGCGCCCTCAGACTCCACTTTCTCCCAGGCAGCGTCGGCCTCAACTTTGCAGGCACTTGCAAAACGGCCAGATCTGGAAGAATCTGGAAAGAACCACTGGTCACGGATGGATTGCAAAACCCATGCCAGTTGTCGGAGAGGTTCAGCAAGTCCATCTCGACTGTAACACAGCACTGACTTGTAATGACTTACGTGTCCACCCAACAGCTCACGCACACTGATCTCAAGGCCATATTTGGCTGCATAAGACAACGTCGTGCTTTTGCATGAGTGTGAAGTAATACGTCTGCCATCCAAATTGTGTCCNAAAGTCGAATCCAATTGCCGGCTTCTGAAGTGGTCAAGGGTCTTTTGGTGGGTTCACCATCAGAGTTCGGAGCAGGCATGATGGGGAAACCTTGAGAAACATCTGCCCCAAGTTGTGAACGCACCGCAAACCAAGTGCTACCCCAGTTGTCCGAAGTCACTCCTTGTGCCAAGGCGACAGCAGGCAAATAACCCTCTGCCCAGGCCCCTGCACGCTTCGTTTTGTGCTCACGTACAGTGAACTCAATGAAGGCTGGGTTCAAGACATCAGGGTCACCAACCATCTCCTCAGCGTGTTGAAGATCTCCCCAACGGGAGCGACTGTAGATGGCGCAAAGGGCGGCACCCGACATGATGCGATCCCAAACATCGCTTCCAACATCTTGTAACACTGCATGCAGAGAAACAAGTTCGGCTACAGTGAAGGGAGATGCTTGCCTCCTATGCCCTGGGGCACTAAATTTTGAAGCCCCCACCACTCTCTTCGAAAGAAGATCCTGCGCCAGGTTGCCAACACCCAGCACATGTTCTGTGAACCTTATGGATTCCACCACAGCCTGTAGTCGGCTGGCAGGACAGCCTGAGCTTCTCTCCAGGCAAAAGAATCGGTAAAGATCCCCCTCTGTCCCGGGGAAGCCAATGGCATTGTTGTCAAGGAAACCCAAAAACCGCTGTAGAGAATTGGCACGTTTAATCAGAGTAGACGGCGCTTTCACTGAGAAAATATCTCTCACAGCACGCAACTGGTCTGCCAAATTGGGGAGGAGTGAAAGTTGGTCTCTAATGGCCACTCCCGGAGGGAAGCGGAGAACCACATCGTACCACCTCTTGATGGCGGTGTCTAACCTGGCATCCTGTTGTTCTGACCACGTCATAACATCCAGACTAGTAACCACCTGTTTCCAGTGTTTCTGATCTGCAGCTACCCTTACTTTCTTCTGGGCAGGTTCCGCTGAAACTTCTTGAAAAACTGGGGCGCAAGCAAAAGCTGGACGATGCAAGCTTCTATCAGCTGAAGGCCAAGACTGAAAACCACCGTCAAAAACCTGTTTCCACATTCCTTTCTCCCAGGGCAACTGAATATCATGCTTTGGTGGAAGATTCAACCAACATTTCTCCAAAACGGCTTCAGATGGGAGTTCAACCTCTTGCAATAAAACTGGGCACTCTTCCCAACTGTGATCATCGTCATGTGCAAGACCATGTGAACATGAAGGTGAATATGCCACAGAGTCAGTCTCCAAACCAAGGTCCAAATCCGGCTCTACCCCAAACAAATCATTTGGAGCTCCGGGCATTGCCAAAAGGTCTGGCTGGTCAACAGCANGTCAGTCTCCAAACCAAGGTCCAAATCCGGCTCTACCCCAAACAAATCATTTGGAGCTCCGGGCATTGCCAAAAGGTCTGGCTGGTCAACAGCAGCCACAGTAGATGGCTCAGGACGCTGATCCATCGGGGTCAAGGTCGAAAACAAAGTGGATGTCATCCCCTTCTTCAATTGTGACTGCTGGATCGGATGCATGAACGGCCGTAGACACTGAGGGCTGCACACGCAATTGCTGCTGCAAAAGAGCCTGGATGGTGTCAAGTTGAACCTGAAGCAATTGTAAACTGCGTTGGAGTTGATCAACCTGTCTGGCCAGTGCACGATGGGACCTGATTAAACCGTGCAGGATGGCTTCGTGGGTGGTGTCTGATGAAGAATCACTCATCCGAAATAGGCAGGATCAACCAAAGAATCAAACTGATACCTGTCAACACACCGCAGCAAAATGACAAAATTGGTCCACAAGAACTTGACGGACGTGATTGGGATCCAAGCACAATGCAGCTGGACGTAGCAACGGAACCCCGGTCTAATGGCGTCCCACGGCTATTTTTCACTGACCCTATGCTGATGACAGTGGGATTGTTGCCCACTTGATGGACCGGCACGGGAACATAAAATTAAAACAGAACAACTTCACCATTTACAGGTCTGTTGTTTGTGTTTCGTGCCATGCCTAGTTGAAACAAACACACAATACATGTGTGTGGATGTGCATCTTCCAAAACAACCAACACACGATACATGTGTGTGAATGCGTCATGACGACATGTTTTGGTTGTTTGGCTTTTGATTTAGAAAAAGGTTTTGCACAAATAAACAAGACATACAGTCGAGTCAATCAGGCAAACCATTCTTTTTTTTTTGGAACACTTTCTTGGACACAAGAAAATTTTTGGCAGTTCCACTTTTTTGCAACAAGTTTTGCAAAAACTCATTTCTTATTTTCTGTTCTGCATGAGCCGTGGAACAGGTAGCCAAACCTTTGACCTTGCCTGTCGGTTTAGAAGGTTGAGTTCGCATACGCGTATGTGCGTTATATTAACTATACCAGGGGCAACACAACCATACAACAAATATATATAAACGCGATACGTGCGCAGTGGTCACGTTGACCCGCAAGTGAAAACACAAGCACAACAAGAACTCAAAGTTGAAAATTGCACATGCAGTGAAAGTGAAAAACTGGACATGGAATGGATTCACTCGGTCAGCAACTTTTCTCACCAGACGATCGTATCTCGAAGTGGGGAATGTTCGAAACATCGGACTACATCCGACTGCAAGGTGGTTTCGTTTCGACGCAAGGGTTGTCAACCACACTTTCAGATTTCATGTTTTTCTGACTGCATCTTGCTTGCAGCTATCGCACAATCCCCCNTGCAAGGTGGTTTCGTTTCGACGCAAGGGTTGTCAACCACACTTTCAGATTTCATGTTTTTCTGACTGCATCTTGCTTGCAGCTATCGCACAATCCCCCACTCCGCCAATCTAGCTGGAAGCAAGAAATTCGACCTTGGGACACCTATGAGCCATGGGACATTGAAGACAAGACGGGAAGCATCGTCTGCGGGATTGCTGGCACTAGGTACCCTGCTGAACCACGGCAGTATGGCCAAATCCTTTTCCAATCCAACAAATTGACGGAGCAAACATTGAGACAACCCTGTGGCACCATCAGCTCTGACAAGGGCACTGCGTGCTGCATCATTGTCTAAGTAAAAGACTATTTGGGCTCCCTTCAAACGGTCACCCCACAGTTTAAGTGCAATCAAGGCTGGAAAAATCTCAAGCTCGTATATAGGGTGTTTACTGTTTTCCAGGAACTCCTCAAGCAAACTGGGGCTCAGCTCCATTCCAAAGCACTCAACAACCAAGCCTTGAGGACTCACAAGCAAACCTCCTACAGAAGCTTTGATCTCTCCATCAGGTTCGTAAGCACCGTCTGTGAAAATGATCCAAGCATCGGTGACTGCAGGGGAAACCTTTACAGACTCGTCCTTTGCCAACTCCGCTTGAAGCACCACGAGAGAGTCCTTCAGCTCTCCTTGCACGGTCACCGTAGGACCTTCAGCCCTTGCGTACTTCGAGACAACTGACACCGCTGCTTTCAAGGTACGGCCAAAGATGAAGGTGTTAAACCACACCAGGCGGCCATGC
>BGPT01002271.1:140324-173601 GCA_003297045.1 Symbiodinium sp. clade C Y103 | reverse complement strand
TTGAAGTCAAATTGGCAAGCTGAGGTCGACCACCGCGTCCATTGCTCACACTACGGCGGACAACGAACGTAAACAATGCTTATGCTGTTGTCTGCCAAAAAGAAAAACAACTGACCGGCCGCGGTCTTCGCATGATTTGTTTCCCTTCAAGCCAAAATGCCACACGTGATGTTGTCCATCCAAAACTTTTCCTGTTCNCTTCGCATGATTTGTTTCCCTTCAAGCCAAAATGCCACACGTGATGTTGTCCATCCAAAACTTTTCCTGTTCCCGAACCAGACCATACCTGACAGGTCCGATTTGTGTTCCTGGAAATCGCCTAAAAGAAACTCTAGTCTGTTCATCTCTTGCCAACTCTGAAGCCGGAACTCTGACAATGGAAAAATGGGCGGACATATGTGCATTACAAGGTATACCATATATATATATATATCATATATGTGTAAATACATGAATAAATATATATATATATACATACATACGTATATGTTATATGTGCATGATGCATATATACTACATGTTGAGTACACCACAAAGTTCTGGCGACTTTGCGTGAAAGATCACCCTCGCCTTGATCATTGATGCACAGCCCAGAGAGATGTTCAAGTTCGTGAAGATCAGAACTAGAAAGACTAAAGCGACATCGACCATGGAGAGCAGGAGACAAAAAAGTCGAAGCAGTTCCATCTGCACAGGGCGAGAGTCTGAGAGTCTGGCAGCGAAATCGAAACTGCAAACTCGGAGGAACTAGAGATCTTCTCCCAGAAGGTAGATAAACAAATTTCACATCATGTAAAATCGTTTAAATCCAGGACATGGATTGTCCCATCTGACAATGTTCCTAAATGAAGCACTGGATTCAATGGAATGCACCAAGTCAGATGCTCGGAGCGAACGGACTTCAACATCCTGAGAAGTAATTGCCGAAGAGAGAATCAAACTCTCAGAGCTTGGCTACACATACGTTCCGCGACTGACCTGGCATCTGGGCCCATGAAGTAGCCGCGCCAACGTCCTTTGTAGGAAAAATCCATATCATAACAAACTGCCTCAGCAGATCCCAGCTGCTGAAAGTAATACAGTTCACTGTTGACCGCTGAAGAAACAGTGAGATTCTATGAGATTCTCCCCGCTGAGAGTTTGTGATGATGGAATGTTCTTGAGTTCTTGAACGGTGGCTCAGGTATGAGCCACCCTCCAACAAGAACTAGCAGCCTTGTGCAGAGAGGCTAGACGTAACTGTGTCTACAGAAATGCGGTGGTCATACCATTGAAAGGTGCCGGCAACCAACTTGCCTCAACAGCTTGGACAGGTAGTTTCGGATGGGATTCATTTCCTTAACATTCCTTAACTACATCTGCGGGTCATGTGCCAGAAGAAAGGAACCAAACGAGAATTACTTGCCATGAAAAAGGGTGCTCGCAAACAAGAACATGGGCCACGGTACAAACAACAGCTCCAGAATAGCCCAAAAATGTCTTCAGGATGGTTGTCGACAGCAGCGCCCATGGCGATAGTGTTTAACCTCAGAAAAACGGCGGAAAAACATCGACGGATCTTGAAGGGTTGTAGGCACTGCGCTGGGCTGTGGCTGGAATCACTTTGCAAAAGCACGAAACCATATCTTTATTTCAAAAAAAGCCAAGTCACGCAATCAGTACCGTAGGTCGTCTCAATCAGAAATCTCTTTATCATCTCAGGTGTGCATGTCCTTTGAGGAAGTCCTGACGAGTTAGTTTGCAAGCAATCATCGGTAGAATGGACGTTTATTATTTAGTCGGACAGAACCTGAAAAAAGTTGGCCGGCGCTCTGAACACCTCCCTGTTTTCCATCAGGCATTCATGTCTTGTTCCCCAGAGTCATTCCCCCAACTATGACGTTCACTGACGGTAACAACAAGTTCAGTGCATCCCCACAAGTCTCCTGAGTCTGAGCGCGAAATGGTCTTGGTTCTTTGATATTTGGCACTTGCCGGAGAGTTCTTGTCAGGTGAAGCCGGCAGCTTATTCTGGTAGTTCTCGCCGAAGGCCTCTTGGAATTGGTTCTCCAAGGTATCATCTGGGCGCTCTCCTTGAAAGAGCACTGGTGAAATCTCCAAGCCCTTCACAGGACTCGCTGCGGTGCTTAGGTTTGACTTTTCACTCGGTGACTTCAGGTCAGCATTTTCACGAGTTTTCTGAAATCGTCCGAAATCTGCTCAAGGTGTATTCGGAACTGGTCGCCAAGGTTATCCTCAGAAGAACGCATGTCACCAAACGCAAAGTCACACTTCTACAACAAGCGCATCCCAAACACAACTATCACAAGCTCACTCGAGACGGCAACGAGGCAGAAAACTAAAATCATTTGCCAAACGAATCTATCAATGATACATACACACAAAATGCTGACAAATGTTCAAAACACAAGCTTCTTCCCTGATTCAAATACAAGCATACACTGATGGGCAAACAAGCACCTTTATCTGGTAAGCCTTGCTTCCGGCTTCTTTTGCGGTTTAACTGCATAGGCACTAGTGCTCCTGAGGAATGATCAAAGTCTTCCTCAAACTGATTCCCAACTGTCCTATGCCTGCAACACATTGCTTCATCTCCACCCAAAAGTTGTTCCAAGGCAACTGCAACTGCAGCACATCATGGAAGACGTTGAATCAAGGGATATGGGATCGAAGATCTAAATCACACACATTGGTTTCAAGTTTGAAAACACATTTCCAGAAAATACGCCAGCAAAAGACTCGGCTGCTCCACTGCTTTCAGATGTAGCAGATGATCCACATCCCCCACCACCACTCTCCCAGTGAAGCCAAGAGGCTAGAGGCCCCACCACAGCTAACGACATGAGGGGAACTGTCAGAATTCTGGAGTCTGAAGAGCACAAAAGTGATTTTCAGTGGTTCTGATTTACGTCGCATTGTCATGGTAGGATTTCTGCAGTGTCACAACAGCGAATCCACACCTAGACATGCACCTGCGATTGGATCGCCACAACATACAAAGGCTGAAATCATGACTGATCCATATTGCGTCGAAGCCCAAAATTAATAGCTCCTTAACCTTTTATTTGAAAAGCTGCAAGCCATTAGAGTGGAAGAAACCAAAGTGCATTGTTGCCTCTGGATTTCTTGCTGGACGCTAGCAGCTACGACCAAAATGCATGTCCTACTTCTCTTGGAATTCCAATTTCCAGTGGGATCTTCAGCAGCGACATTGGCAATTCCACAAATAGATGGTGCTCGTGGCTGTTCACAGGGTCACTCTTGTCTCCAATGTCGGAGAATTAGGAAAGCGCTCAGTTTTTCCAAACTCCTTCTGCCGGTGAATTCAACCATTTTTGACTGGCCGCAAACTGCTTACAAGATCTAGAAAGAATGAGCCGCGCAGGCCAAACTGCTATAGACTAGTCAGAAGTCTGAACTGCCGGGTTCTTTTGCATCTGGATCTTCTCAACTGGAAGATTCGCGTAGTGTGAGCCTTGTGAGCACATATCTTCTTTCTAACTTCAGAATGCAGAGATGGAAGTGATCATTGCTTTTCGACTCGCTCTGATCTCCTGAAGGTCATCCTTCCACAAAGTCGTGCTCCGCCCAGGGGCGCTATCTGTACCACGATCCACCACATCTCCCATGGCAAAGTCTGTGGTCTATGCGTCAATCAGGATGAGACATGATAGGCGGCGGAGCCTTGCACGATACAGACGACATTGGCTGTGACGAGGAAACATGCTGAGCAGTTCTAAACATTTCGCAAAGACTGCAAAGTCAGACAGTGCCAAGGGTGGACAGGCAGCAGAGTCAAGAACAAGTCACATGCTCGGACCGCAGAAAATTGCATTTGCAATGAGGTAATTTAAAATGTAACCGGCGGAATCGTTGTAACCTATCGGTGGACAAGTCTTGTGACCCAAAAGGCTCTTATTCTCTTTGCGGAAGCGGCCTGGTGCTCGGCCAAGGCAGGTGCTTGCACACCAGCACCCACTTCCAAGACATCCCAGTCATGCACCAAACCACGAAGTCCTGGGGAGTTGCACAACTGGGAAGCCCTGGTTTTCCTCTCGAACCCACAAGTCATACCAAGAACTCAAAGCGAGAACTCATACGCATTAATCGTAACTAAGCCAGATATTGTGGGGCCCAATTTGAGAACAAGTTGTGCAGTTTGTAAAACCCAACAGAAAAAAAAGTAGGCCAACTACCACACTTTCCCGCACCTAATAAGCACTTGAGGACCTTAGGCAATATCTTTTGCAGGTTTCTGAAAGGCACTATGGATTTGTCCAAGAATGGAGTGCCCAAAAATCCAAGTCTTCAAGCCCTATCATGCTTTCCCGTTGAAATTGCCGTTTGGCCATTTGGTGAGATGCTGGTATACTCTATTATATGATATATATATATATATATTATATATATATATATATATACACCCTATTTCCAATATGTGTGGACAAACCCATCTGTGCGACAACTCAAATACGTTTTATTGTTCGGATCCACCCAGTTTGGGCAACGCAGTTTGACACCACCAGTCATCAGTTCGGGTTTCGGCAGAACTGCGCGGTCTGTCAAGTATCATACCGCTAGATAATTCTTGTTGGAAATAGTTAGAGCCGCTCCAACAAAGTCTATCCTGATACAATTCCTGCAGAAGAACCCATCGAACTTGTAGAGTTAATACCCAGGCTTTACTTATATCCCTCTTTGTTGAACTTTCGCAAGGATTCTATCTACCTGTGCAGGAGGTTTTTACTGCTGACTTGCTGCCTGTGATCCATGGCATTGTCTTGTGCGCTCGGGTGGATGTACAGAAAATCAAAGAACATTCGCATAATGTCAAAATCATAAGATGGTACGAAAAGCTGAATCAGGGGTATCCGACGTCTGCTTTGTTGCTGCATGGCATCTGAATTGGGGTACCTCATCAGCTCCTTGGCAAGTTTGAACGATCTGCCTTGTGGATCCTTGCAACACATCAGTACAGAATGTATGTTGTCAGCCACATGGCGAGCCATCTGCACCAGAATTCAAAAGCAAAGGAAGGCTAAGAATAGCAACGCCTGCATGTCAGCATGTCTCGCACTCTTAGCAGGTCAGAAGATGTCAGAAGCGCGCATCCGCACTCTTTCCTTGCAAGCAGAAGCAAACCGGCAAATGAGCACTAGGGCATGTAGCACCTGAGCGGCATGGGATATTTTCTCTTGTTTTTTTGAGTATGGATGAAAATGTGGCATTGTAGATGTGCTGTTAAGTAAAAATCCTGGCGCTGGTTTCAACTGTCATACTTGAGCTTTGAGCAACTTCATGACCACTCTACCACTGTGCTCCGGCAAGTGCTGCATGTTGGTGCGGGTGACTCGAAACACCACAATGTCATACAATCTCTATTGTGTGTGTGCATCGGGTTGCAGTGAAGCACTTTTAAATCAAACAATCAAACGACCTCATGGCGGACAGCGGCAACCAATTACATGTGGCCAGCGGACCGAATCACCATACCGGGACAATCAAAACCCACCACAACTCAAACTACTATGTAACTACTGTCACTGCCACTTCCATTCTACCACTATCAACACGTCCACCATTGCTACCTACCACTACTCCTCCTGCTACCACAACATCATTCAAGAATGGAGCAAAGATAACGTTTCGAAATCACCAGCAACACCCGCTGTAGTGCAATCAGCCTTAGCACTAGCATCCACTCATGGTTGTCGGCGTGGTCATGCTATCGTTATCCTTAGCATAGTCATCATCATCATCATCATCATCATCATCATCATCATCATCATCACAGCTCAGGTTTGTTTGATTCATTCGCAACAAAAGGAAAAAATTGCTGCATATAAAGCTGTTTTTGAGCTGATCCAAACTCTAACACCATGCCTCAAGGTTTGACCTTTGCAACTCCGACAGATATTTAAAAAAACATGAAAAAACAATTCAACTGTGCACAGGCCTTGGCCCCGATCATACTTTTCAATAACGCAGAGGTGTCTGTATGTATGGATGCCACGGATAGATGCCACAGAGTCCTGCAAAGCAGCAGAGCCACAAACAGCACCCAGAGGCAAATCGAAAGTTGGAGGATTTCAAACATCAAGAAAAACATGATTCGATGGTGAAACTCCCGATATTGATTCGAACTTGGCCCCGTCCTTGAGCCTGCTGTCAGCAGTAGAACCTGCACAGATGGTCAGGATGGCCATCAAAATCAAAGTAACGTAGCAATCGCAACAATCTATATATATATCATACAAAGCTTAGGCTTTACCTTGTGGGGTGACCATTTTTGACTCGCTCGAAATGCCGTTTGGTTGTGGTTTCGTGTTTGCTGCGCGTTTTTTCTGGGTGTTCGAGATCTTAAGGCTGTGTTGAACCCAGCTGAACCTCAAATGTCCGTTTTGTGCGATGTTTGTGTGTATTGGTTGCGCTGTAAAGAAGAAAAGAATGGTGTGTTTTGACGTTTTTGATCATTATTGCCGAGAAACGTAAAAATACAGCAAAGAGGGGTGTTTGTAGAGGTTGAATCGCGAGAGAATACATTGGTAAACTACCGTGTTATTGGATATGTTGTCTTTGGACAAATGTTCAAGCGATCTTACGAGAGAAAAAAATAAGGAAAACAAGACACCGCAAATCAGTGTCACAGCATTTCCAAAAACAATGGTTTGAATCTATTTTGCATTGGTTTTCCCGACGCGTTCCCAGTATCTCTCGTGGAGTTGCTTTCTGATCCTTCGATCTGCGCGCTGCATTTCATCGCACCCAAAAAGGAAAGAAACAACCTAGAAGTTGTTGTTTGGCAATGGGCTGTTCTAAGGTATTGATCACTTGTTTTGCTTGCAGCCCTTTTCCTTGCTGACCGCTTTGTTCGTTTTGAATGTCACCGGCAGGCGAATATTTATGCCATGGTTGTCTTGCTTCTCAGACTAGATACTGCGAGGGTTTACGGATAAATAAAGCGCCTCTTCTCTTGTGTTTCTAGCAACCCCTCAAAGTGTTCATTACAATGCTTGGCCCATGCCCTTTCTTGGCTCCAATGCTGGTGGACGCCCTATGATGCAAATGGTCGACTCAGGGCCACCGGATCTACGGCCTTCGGCACATCACACTGGGCATCTCCCGCCCACCTATAGCTTTTCGGCATAACGCTTCCACCATCAATTCCACTTTGCGGGCAATGCGTCTTGGTGCTTGAGTTTACAAACAAGTAGCCATGCGGCTTTTTGTTGGAACAAACATGAGTCATAGAACGAAAAATGAACAAACAAACTTTGTTTTTTGTTGCGGTTCCACCTGCCCCGAAGGTGCCGAGGCGTTTTTTGTTGCACGCAGATCCGGAAGCAATTGCAATAGCTAGTAAGCTTTAGCTTGGGGGGCCTATTTTTGCTCTAGAATCCTCTGTTTTTACAAGTTTTTCAAAAGGACCTAAAATCGGCTAAGTTGCCAAAATTTGGGCCCAACATGGGCCCAACATGGCCCCAACTTGGGCCCAACATAGGCCCAACATAGGCCCAACATGGCTCAACATGGCTCAACATGGCTCCACATGACTCAACGTAGGCCCAACAAACTCAACATGGGACCAACATAGGCCCGGCATGGCCCAACATCCTTCAACACAGGCCCACTATAGGCCCACTATAGGCCAAACATGGGCACAACATAGGCCCAACATGGCCCAACGTGGGCCCAGTACAGCCCAACATAGAGGAGCCCCAACATGAGCCCTACAAAGGCCCAACATAGAACATACATAGTTTTATTGGACCTTCGGAGCTAACACTCCGGTGCAGGCGGTTGTCGTCGCAAAGCGACCAGAATATACCACCACTTTAGAAATGTGTTCCTACAAAATCGCGCAAAACAAGAAGCAATGAACGAAATTGAGTGACAACCTTCCCATTTACGCTGAAGCGCTGTTGGCGGCAATTGTTGCTACTGCTTTTCACCGCTGTCCTATCCAGCCAAGTCGTAAGTCCAGCTTGCGTTGTGTTTTCGCCCCTCCTCTTCTTCTAGGACACAGGATAGGGTGGCTATTGGACTTATCAAACTAAGAGACCCAAAGGATCCCAAAGGAGCAAAACACCAAAGATTCCAAGACAACGGGACTTCAATAGACCCGTGAGAAAAATAAATATGTGTGTCATTGTTAAATGCTCAAAATATGTTTGATTGATTCCGTGATTTGCTGCTCTTGATGCGTTGAGTATCTTTTTGAACTACATGCCTACATTGAACATCTGTTGCATTTGGTCAGTCACTGTCCCCATGTGGACATCAGAAATCGGATGAAATCGGAACGTGCAGCGAACCTGTCTGCATCTCGTCCATCAAGTGCTTCAGCTTTTCCACCCAATGCGTATGACCTCTGAAAAAGTCCGAGTCCTCAGAGCGGATCATCCAAGCGAACACCTGCTGTTTTAAAGCAGGGCTTTTCAGGCCAACTCTCGAAACAACCATGATTCATCATAAATAAATCATGGTAGCAATTGAAAGTTGAAAGATGTTGAAAGATGTGGAAAGCTATGAAGGCTCTGTCTCCTTGCTTGCCATGTCCATGTAGGCAAACATCATGTCCTCCACAATGTAAGCCCCTCCAGGTGCCAAATATGGCCAGAGTGATTGAAATGCCTCCAGCTGCATACGTCCCACATGGCTTCCATCATCAATAACGACATCGATTGGTGGCACAGATTGAACCAGCTCATCCCAAAACTGTGGATCTTCTTGATTTCCAATCCATATGGATGTTCTGTGATCTTCAAGTTCACCTGCCACAGGTGTGCTGCTTAAGCAGCGATTTGCACCCCTTGGCACCGGATTTTGGTCTCAGCGCCTCTCATGCCGGAGAAAGGGCAGCAATCCACACCAGTCACACGGAGACGTGGCCCGAAATAAGCCTCGAACGATTCAGAAAGGACATGAAAGGACAGCATACTTTCGCCCCCAATCCTTTTGGAAGGGTTCCCTGGAAGCTAGCATTCTCCTTTGAGATGGAGAAATCTGTGTTTTTGAGCGGGGTACTCTGAGATCACAAACACGCAAAAAGCAAGAGATTCATTGAATCCAAAGCGCAAAGTATACTTTCTTAAGGCTGCTTTTCTAATGAGGAGAGAATGCAAGTGAACACGAGAGAATGAAAGTGTGATGAAACTAAGATAAAGACCTCGAACACACCCTTCATTCTCAGTATGGAAAAGAGAGCTTGTATCTGTATCGATGATAGCTAAGCCTCTGTGGATGAAAGAGGAAAGTTGCGGCAAACACGAAAGTTTCTTGTCTGTTCGTGAGGTTGAGCTACATATAGACCTTTTACAGTATATCCTCATGTTCCAAGCACGCTTGTATAAAGCTGATCGGGATGGAGGGTAGAGGTTGCGCACATTTGACACTGCTTCAACCATCCATTTGTTGGATTCTGCATTCATGAGAAGTGTGCACTTGGATAGATCTTCAGTCTCTGGGCATCTAAAAGCAAAACCAAACTGAAACAAACTTGCATTGGCTGCAAAATGCAGAAGTCCCACAATCGAGCCTTCCACATTTGCAAAGAACCGCCGCTTGCCACACCAATCTCAAGTAGATGCATCTTCTTGCCCCGGAAGTGCTGCAGATGCCGGTGGTAAATGTCAAAGTAGTGGGCGTGTTTGACAGTCAGCAAACCCTGCACGCATTTCCAAGCACAATAGCCACAGCAAATCTGACCTGGGAAAACCATCAGCTCCAAGATTCTTGATGCAAGATTGTTCGACTTCCCAAGCCTCGCGGTGAGAGTCCCACCAGTCCACCAAAGGATTGAACTCATCGGCCCACGCTGGGCGCTCTCGAGATAGCTGCAGCCACTTCTGGACCCTCACCTTGCGCAGTTGGAAACAATTGGTTGCCAAGAAAACGAGACACTAAAAGAGTGGATTTTCAAAAATTTCAGAAGGATTGCAGCATATTGCAATTGGTAGACAGGCAGATTTCACCTGAGAAGAAGTAACGAAAGCACTGACGCCATCTTCGATGCAAAGGACATGGGAGAAAGACCTACGAAGATGAGAAGGGAGAAACAGGTCCTGAGACAATCAAACAAGGTGCCGAGCGTTAAGAAGTTGGAGGTAGGTATCCAAGCAACAAGGATGAAAGCATGCCAAAATTGATTTTGCTAGTTCCAGGATGTTTCGGGGTGTTGTGGATGCTAGGCTGCTTTGGTTGGCGGCAAGGTGGTTTAGTCAGAACTGGAGGCAGAAGCAGGAGGGGTTTGAAAGATGTGAAGAAAATAAATTTGATATTGTTTCGGAGCCGTATGCGGTAGGATAAAGTGAGAAGACTTTGTGGGCTGACAAGTTTCCATGGATTGAAATGGTGGTTTGAAACCTGGGAGAGACGGCTCCGAAGGTCCCCCTGCCCTGAACGGTTCTTGTATCCATGGCAAACGCACCGTCAACTAATTTGTACTGTGGTGCAACACCTTCCCCCTCCTCAAACCTCTTGCTAGACTACCTCTTTCGCAACTGGCTCCCCGCCTTTACTTGATTTTGTCCGCAGTACGGCAAAACAAGTTTGGTTTTTGCCGTGA
Source organism: Symbiodinium sp. clade C Y103 (assembly GCA_003297045.1). Classification (NCBI taxonomy): domain Eukaryota; class Dinophyceae; order Suessiales; family Symbiodiniaceae; genus Cladocopium; species Cladocopium sp. clade C. Next base: position 163,034 of record BGPT01002271.1, on the reverse strand, counting down.
GCTATGTTCAAAGTGTTTTTGAGGAAAGGGGGCATAATTTTGCGGCCAATCATCTGCGTTTACGTCAATGCAAAATTAGAGAACCTACGAGGGTTATCCCATATACTTTCTTTTTTCCCTCCCCGGAAGGCCCAGTGGATTGGTCACGCCCTTCAGATCTTTTCATTTCGTTTTGGTCTTCCACGTTTTTAGAGTGGTGGTATTCTATGCTGTTGTTGGAGGTGTGCTATTCTGCGGGTCAGTGTTCAGGCACAATTGTCAAACCTGCCCTTTGCTCCTTTGCTACCCGGCATCCCTGCCGGCACCTGTGCACTTTGCTGGTGTTTCCGCATCTTTGGAGCTTAGGTGGCGGTGTTCTACAGTGCTGTTCTGCGGTGCTGGTGTTTGGCAATCAAAATGTGTGCGTGCCTGAGATTTTGTAGAGGGTTTCGAAGCTGCCGCCCTTTGCCCCCGCCTTTTTCCACGTCTTTTTCTGGTCATTTATTAAATCTATAATCGTTCTGCTTCCAACCTGGTTTGTAAGCCTCTTGGTTCTTGAAAACCGTGGTCTCGACGCGTGACAAGTTCTACAAGCCAATGGTTTTAGATTTCAGGCACAACTTCCACCTTGACCATTTACTACAGCATCGACAGTGTGCGCAGCTCTACATTATTCCTTGCCTATTTTCCTTGTTATCTTCTTCCCTATCCTCGTCCTTTTTTCCCCCTATGTTTTCTTGTTGTTGTTCCTTCTTTACTCCCCTTTTCAATGTATGCTCCCTGGCGTTTTCAACTTTGTCCTATTGTTTCCTCTTATTTCTCCACTGGTTACCAAAGTTCCGATTTGCCATGTATTGTATTTATTTTTGAAATATTTCCCTGAGTTGTGCGTGGGCTGATGTGAAGTTTTGTGTATGTGAGGCCGAGACGATGTGAGGTTGGGTGTGAATGTGATGGTCAGAGAATGTGAGGTTGGGTGAACGTGGGGTTGAGAAAATGTAAGATTGGGAAGACGTGAGGTTTTGCCTGCATTGATTCATCCATAACGCTGATTTTCTCAACCAACCCCCCTTGTACCTTACAGCCTATACAAAATACTCATGTGCTACCTACTACATCATTGTAAAATAAATGCCTCCTCTATATGATGCAAAAAGACTCTTTACCTATACCGGTACCGATATGCAACCAATCTGATCTGTCTGCTGCCGAATTTCTTCACGCTATCAATGTGCTGCCCGTATACATATATATGCATATATATACATACCTACGTGCATACATTACATGACATGACATCACATCACCTCACCTCACGTCACGTCACATCACATCCCATCACGTTACATTACATTACACTCATTGCATTGCATTGCATTGTATTGCATTGCATTGCATTGCATTACATTACATTACATACATAACATACATGACATGCATAACATAAGATACATACATAACATAACATACATAACATACATAACATAACATACATAACACTACGTTACATTACATTACATAACATTACATTACATAACATTACATAACATTACATGACATTACATAACATTACATTATATAACATAACAGACATAACAAAACATAACAAAACATGACATGCATAACAAAACATGACAAAACATAACATAACATAACATAACATGCCCACATACACATATAGATATATATGTACATTGTCCAAATACAATACACTACCGACGTTTGTTACATAGTCACTATTACTATATACCCGAATGCCATCCAATACCTTTTTACCTTGTAACCTTCTAAATGCTAGTTACATCTAGTTGCTAATTATTGTTCTAAAATGGCCTTTTGTGGCTGATTGATTTTGCTTCGGAAGGTGTTGGAAAATACGCAACACCGTGGCAACTGCTGACCGAGGTGGGCTTAAGTATATGTGGAGTTCCTGCATACCACCTACCTTCATGAGCAAACACCCTGCCACTTTATCTGCGAATGAGGTCCAATCACAAAGCCACCTCGAATGACATGCTGTTGGCTTCAAAAAGAAAAAATCAGGAAAAGAGGTTTTGAATGAAGAGATGAGAATGGATCCACTCAGCTTCAACCCCTCTCGCAGACTTTGCTCACCAAGACTGGTCCTCTTCATTTGGAGCTCAGAAAGTCTCATGTTTACTGCTGTCGACTCAAACAACGAATGTGTCGTGAATTTGCTTTACTTTGCGAAATGAACCATTCGGGACATGGATGTCTCTGGCTCTGCCAAAATAACCCACCTTCTCCCCTACTGGCTGTGACATGCCCCACGCCCACATTGACACCACTGCCTGTTCGCTGCAAAGTGGAGACTCACCAGATTGGAGGGTTGCAGTCAGCACAATCTGGCCATCCAAGAGCTCCAGTGGCAGCCTCAGCCCAGGTTTCCACGCATTGCTGGGGTTGTTCACATAAAATCGCCATAGTTGTGAGATGTTGCGACAGTGGGTGATGAAAGGAGAGTGCCAGGCACACATTTTTGTTGGTTCCGGCCAGGATCGGCCCATCACATTGTCCTTATGAAGTTGATGCGGATCATACTCAAACAATAACAGAGAAACATGGATATGATATAAGATGGTGGTGCTAATGATACTGTTGACGACTATTGTCATTGTGAAGGGATGTGTTTGTATTCTGAGTAGTATATATTATGATTGCTAGAAGGATGGCCCCGATGGTGACCATGGTGATGATGATGATGATGATGATGATGATGATGATGATGATGATGATATGACGATGACGATGACGATGACCATGATTATGATGACAATAGTGGCATTGATGTTGATGATGATGACCATGTGGTCAAGCCATGAATCAGAAACTAAAACCCATTAATCGGAAACCAAAACCCGTGAATCAGAAACTAAAAGCCATTAATCGGAAACCAAAGGAATCGGAAACTAACCCCACTCATCGGAAACTAAATTCCCTGAATCGGAAACCAAAGCCCTGAATCGGCAACCACCGGTGAATCGGACACTAAAACAGCTGAATCGGAAACTAAAACCCGCTAATCGGAAACTAAAACCTGTGAATCGGGAACTTAATCCTCAGACTCGGAAACTACAGCAGCTGAATCCAAATGACTTGCATGGAGCGGCTTTGACTGGGACAGGACCACACTGGATTACGTAGCATGGTTCTTAATACCCAGCGGACACTCTGAGGCTTCTTGTCCCAATGCAACTTATCAAGGTCTTGTTCAAAGAGAGAGAGAGAGTGTGGGTCCTCATCACGCATGTAGAACCAACGGCTCTTCTTGACTCAATACAACTATCAAATTTGAATCTTCATGAGGCATGTAGAAGCAACAGGCCACTGCTTGTCTCAATGCAACTATCAACGTCATGTTCAGAGCCGGTGGGAAATTTGATTCTTCATGAGGAATTTAGAAGCAACAGGCCTCTCTTCTTGTCTCAATACAACTATTAGCGTCTTGTTCAGAGGGGGTGGAAATTTTGACTCTTCATGAAGGAAAGTAGAAGCAACGAGCCTCTCCTTGTATCAAATACAAATATCAACGTCGTGTTCAAATGGGGTGGGAAATTTGAGGTTTCATGAGGAATGTAGAAGTAATGGACCCGTTTTTGTCTCAATACAACTATCAACGTCATGCTCAGAAAGGTGGGAAACTTGATTCTTCATGAAGGAATGTAGAAGTAACGGGCCTCTTCTTGTCTCAGGAATGTAGAAGTAACGGGCCTCTTCTTGTCTCAATACAACCATCAACGTCTTGTCCAGAGGGGATGGGAATTTTGATTCTTCATGAGAAGGATTGTAGAAGTAACGGACCCATTCTTGTCTCAATACAACTATCAACGTCTTGTACAGAGGGAGTGGGAATTTTGATTCTTTATGAGGAATGTAGAAGTAGCGGGCCTCTTATTTTATCAAAAAAATCTTCAACGTCCTGTTCAGAAGGGATGGGAATTTTGATTCTTCATGAAGAATGTAGAAGCAAGGAGGTGAGAATTTCGTTTTCGTTTTGGATTCGAGGTTTTTTGGTTGCTGATTCGCGGGTTTTTGGTTTCTGATTCGCGGATTTAGTTTCTGAATCGCGGTTTTTCGTTCCTGATTCGCGTGTTGTGGTTTCCGATTCTCAGTTTCTCATTCGCGGGTGGTTTTTGTTTCTCATTCCTGCGTTTTGGTTCCTGATTCGCGGGCTCTTGGTTTCTGATTCGCGGATTGTTGGTTTCTGATTTGCGGGTTTTAGTTTCTGATTCGGGGGTTTTAGTTTCTGATTCTTTGTTGCTGATTCGTGGTAAGTTTCTGATTCGCAGTTTGTTCATGACCATGGTGGTGATGCTGTTGTGATGGTGATGGTGATGTTGATAGTCATTGTCATGGTCATGGTCATGGTCATTACAGCCAATATGATTGGAACAATGACAAGCAGATTGAGGCGAAGGATGAAGATGCAGGATAAGGACAAGGATGCGACAAACGACGATGAAGAACAAGAGGAGGAAGATGCAGGTTGAAGTATACAAAACAACGCCCAAAAAATGGAAACCATGCAAAGCCATGCAAAGCCGAAAAACCGCTGAAGACGCTATGCCACTACTTCTGTGAACCTCCATAATTTGGTAGCAGCACAGCGCAGTTTCTGACCAGGTTTTGAAACCGCGACCATTTTAGACAGGCCGCCGCCCAAGTGAAGATCCCTTCTGAATCGGAAAGAAAAACTCCTATGCCCTCCTCTGCCTGGAAAACTAAAACATAGAAAACTGAGGCAGCTGACGCTACCTTTTGTGATGTACACCCATACATACATTAAATCACATCACACCACACCACACCGTATCAAATCACATCACAAAACATGATATCACAGTACATTACATGACATTACATTACATTACATTACATTAAAATATATATGTATGTATGCATGTATTTGTCAGCAGGCAAGCATTGTTTTTCCAAGGTACTCGAAAGACAAGAGTCCAGAATTCTGAAATTTCTCGCAGAATGAACTGCCCCTTCCAGCACTATCCACCTTCAAATTCCCGACAACGAGAAGATGCACTGAAACGGTGTCAAATTCTACAAGGGACAGCCTTCAAAAACCAATTGGAAGGAGGAAACACAATGGAGACGTAGTAGTTCAAAATTGTTCAAAACCGGACCAAGCACCCCAGAAATTGAAATGGGTTGCCTACCACCCACTTCAGAGTCCCATGATCAGGTCCCTGGTGCCAGACCGACGCTGCACCTTGATGCAAATGAACAAATCGGGCTCAGAGCCTTGACCTTCACGACGGAAGGACAAAGGAAAACCGCAATCTTTCGCATTGACTTTAGGAAACCACATGGCAGAACACACATAGATCGGTATGTTTCCTATGCCAATTTATATTGCAGTGTTGGTATATTTTTTAATGTTTATGTATAATATATATATATATATATCATTATGTATATATATATATATATACCTTCCCTGGAAACTGAGTTTGGAACTCCACACCATCACTTCACAGTGAAGGTGGCTAAGAGAAGGGATTTCCTTCAAATCTGTGGGTTGCACCCATCGGATGGACCTTGAAGCGGAGGAGGATATCCGACACAAAGTCCATTCAACTCACAACGACATACATCGTGTAGGGTCAATAATGATTTCAAATTATGCAAATTCAAATCACGCTCAAATCATGAATTATGATTCTGGTGAATTCTGATTTGTTTAATACATTGGAACTGAAGAAATTCATGTGAAAATGTTTGTGTTTGTGGACTTTTAAACAATTTGCCGCATTTTAATTGATCAAGGTCGGACACGTTCATGTATTGAAACATGCAAACAAATTTTGAAATTTCCTCTCACCATGCCAATGGTTCCAAATGACTAGCACGCACTGGACAAAAATACAACATCCAAACAACGCCTCAAGTTTTGTCCATTACTTTTCATGGAATCAATCGCTAAACACAAACTGTTGTTTCTAGGCCACGAATCAGCCACAATGAATTTGAAATCGCAGCTGGAGATGAAGAGCAATATGCATAACCATGGCGACAAATGCCGCTGAAACATCACTCCAACAACTATAATGCTGATTAAACGCTTACCTCCGTTATTTGCCATTTGGTTGCAAGACAGCACATCAAATATCTCATGGTTGGACACAATGGTCATGAAACAATGAAACACTTAAAATTCATTTTTTCATATTTTTTCGCCGTTGTAACTATTCGGTATTTTTGGATACATGTCGACAACTCTTGCTTGCCGTCCGTTTGTGCCCAAAATCAATACTGCAAAATTCAACATATGTGATCCGTGAAACTGGCGCGTTTGCTGCACCAATCAATTTAGTTGGATGTAGACTAATGTTTCATCACATTGATGTTTGTTCATGATATTCATTGAAGGTGGCAATTGCGTTTGCGCATCCACCTTTGAATGTTGAAATATTGAAATGCCATGATGGAAAAAAAAACGTCAAAGTGCATTGAGGCGATGCAGACACTGAAAGGCAGCACTCCTTTTTGCAATGGGGAAGCTCGATGCATACGAACGGTTGGGCTAGGCTAAGAACGGATCTCCTCCAAGAAGTGAATGCCCACGTAGCTGAAAACGATGGGTGGCCGTGGGTGGGCGTTTTCAGCATGATTTCACAAAGATCACCCACCACGACCCACCCTTGAGTGGAAACTGCGACAGAAGATTGAATGATCGCATCACCCGCAACAAAATGAGTGCATTGAGGCGATGCAGACACTGAAAGGCAGCACTCCTTTTTGCAATGGGGAAGCTCGATGCATACTCCCCCAATTGTTATCGTGCTTGCCCATCTGTTTGTAACACCGCAAGAATGGTCTGCAATCGCTCTACTGCTTTCATCGAAACATCAAGTTCTGAAAGAAGAAATTCATGCTGCTGACTCCTCGAAGGGTAATCACTAAGGTTTGCCTCAGTTGGCACTCTCGCGTACCAAGTTCTCAGGCCGTTCCTGGCCTCCTGCTTCAGTTGGTATTCAATCAAGCCACTTGCAATCCTTCCAGTAGCACAAGCTCGAATCAAAGAAAATCTCACGCTGTCATTGTCACCAAAAATCACATGTACATTCTCAGTCTCGTCCCCGCACCACAAAGACGTGGCAAGGACTGTGGCCAGCATTTCAAGTTCATAAATGATGGTTCCTTTTTCCTTTGCTCCCAAGAGAGTACAAACATCTTCATTCAAATGAATGCCAAACCACTCAACAACTTCTGAAACTTCGTTCACCAGAACTCCGCCTAATCCACCAGAAAAAGATTCAGGCTCGAAGCTGGCATCAGTAAACAAAAACCACTGTTGACATGCAGAGGCTGAAACAGTGCGTGGCTTGGATACCCTGAGCCGCTCAGCCATGGCTTTCAGTGAATTCACCAAGCTGTCTTCCATGAGTCTGCTGACACCGTAGGCATGATCTACCAGATGTTTTAGCACAAGTTTTCCAAGTCTACCATGGAGGAAGCTGTCAGCGAAACCTAAGCGGCCACGCAGAGCAAGTGTCTCTTGTTTATCCATCCAACCTCTGTTTATTGCATTCACGATTTGGCCAACCAATTCATCCCTCCTCGCCTGAGTGTTGCACACCGCAAGTAGTCCGCTTTCTGAACGACTGAAATCAAACTGCACACCCAAAGCTGCGCAAATGTTTGAAAAATTGGTGGCTTTCTTGCCATCCTGTGCAAACACCCATCCAGTCAAAAGGAAAATCATTTCCATGCCGCTCTTTGCAGATTCCACCAGAGTGGATTTCGATGCCAGGATGAAATCATCATAAAAGTTTGTGCACAACAAGAACAATCCTCTAGTCGCCAGTGCGTAGAGCATCCGTGCTAAACGAAGAAAACAGTAAACGCTGTGTGTAGCCCCAAAAGGCATCGTTTTCAAGCGATATATCTGTGCCCTTTTGATCTTGTAGTTGTACACACTGAAATATGCAAACTTATAATGGCTCGGCTTGATGGGCACCTGTCTGTAAGCACTCTTCAGGTCATATGTTTTTGCAAGAAGGGCGCACGACTTCCCAGAAGCACCACAGGCAGCAAAGTAGTGCTTAACCAGCGCACAGAAGGTGTCAATCATGTGCAAGTCAATCTTGTTATGGATCTCGCAGCTGTCATTCACCCCAGAAATACTGAAATCGTCAATCATTCTGACCTTTGAAGACTGAACCAATGGAAAACGGCGCGAAATTGTTGCACCTTGCTCCAGCTGTTCCAGTTCATACGGGCCATCAGCCCAACCCTTTTCCAACTCAAGCTCAGTCTCCGCCAGCAGCTGCTCGTCCACTTGTTGATCACCAGAACTGGTAGTCATACGCAGCACCGCCTCATTCATCTTTGATGCATTCATTTCCAATTGCTCAATTGTTGATAGACAAGGTTTGTATTGCGATTCAAAAGAAGCAGAAGCCTCGATCTCACCTGCAAGAGTTGCTCCCTCTGTCAGCAAGTTCAAAGCTGACATGTCTTCAAATCCAATGTCTCTCAACATCTCCTCTGTGAGCAGCAAACGCTTCCCACCAGTAAGTTTTGCAACTTCAGGATGTCTATCATTGACATGCTGTTGCTCCTGCACTTCCAGCTCACGTGCTCTCTTCATCCACTTTCGACACCAGGAAATTCTAAAAGAAGCAAGTTGCTGATCACTCCACTCCACATGTTTCTGTACCGCACCAATCAACTCACGAGGAACTCCACCTTCTCGCAATGACGGGTGTCCCACCTTGCAGGCTTGTTCAATAAACCCTTGATACGTCCACGGCAGCCCAAATGCCACCTCAAACTGAAAGTCACCAGTTGTTTGACCCATCTGATCATCACATTTCCTTTTCAGCGCATTGCTAGAGGAACTCTGCCCCCCCTCTACCCCCATATCACCAGGGGCAGAGAGGGCACTGAAGCGAAGGAAGCGGCTGTATTTCGGAACAGTGACTGGCAACATAGCTTTTGTATGCAAAATAATGTCATGCGGCAGCTTTGACATCAAAGAACATGCAATCTCAGAAAGAAATCTCACCACAAAAGTTGCAACTGAAGAAAAATCAGCCACCACTGGCGCAATCCGTGAGGGCTTTGGCTGCGTGCCAGCACTGATCTGTGATTTTTGAGCCATTTGCAAAGGATTGGCATCGTCCAATAGAGACACAGCTTTAGGCCTTAGGCCACGGCTTGCAGCAAAATCAAGCACCAATGTAACCAAAGCAACGCACATCTTCTTTGGATACGCTGACTCAAGGGACGTTGCCCAAACCTGCTTTCCATCAAAGTCCTTTGCAAAGCCCCACGGTTCATGAGAATGTTTGCCATCGCAAGGAATATTCAAACTTGTAACTCCAGGAAAATTACCAATTGTACGGGTCCATTTGTCTCTCGCTCCCCCAAGCATACAAACTTGAAAGTCGCCACAGTAAATATCGACTGTAGCCAAAAGGTGCAGAACCCAACATGTAAGCCAGAAGTAGCTGCCACGCGGATTCTCCATAGTGACCAGGGTGCCTGAGGCACAGGCCAAAAGAAAAAGCTTGCACGAATATTCGAAAAGCTGATTTGCTATCCGGACTCTTTCCGCATCTCCTGGGGAGAGGTTGCTTAACCCTTCAGGTTCCAACTCACTGCGTAAAGGTTTGGGATCATTCGCAAATCTTCTAATGTTTCTGGCCCTTGAGGCCGTCCCACACACTGGTGCGATGTGCACCCATAGAAGCATTGGAGACTGCAGCCACCGCTCTAACAAGGCCTGATGTTCAGCATTGCAAAGGTCCAACTGTAGAATAGTGCAACGGGAAGCTCGCTTTCGAGTCTTGTCAACCGCAATTGATGAGTTCAAACCAGCCTGCTTAGCTGTAGCACACAAGATTGCGATTCCAGCAAAAACTTCTACCATGAAACATTGCTCAACTGCAACACCACTCCAGTCCTTGTAAGCAATGACTGCAGGTTCATGTCACTTGCTTCCATGCTGCTGCAAGGAGTGCTCACCTCCACAACGTGGTTCTGCGCAGATGTGGTATCCCTTGGAGCAGCGCTGTCCTGGTTTGATGTTCTTTTCAGGACATCCTGACTTGCAATTGAACCCAAAGCAAATTGGGTCTCCGCTTGACGTCTTATGCCACTTTCCCCTCAGTTCCTGGGGAACTGGAGGAGATTTTCCCTTGCTCTTGCCCTTTGCTTGGGAGCCTTTACCTTTGGATCCTGTTGTCTGTGTTTGGTACGGCTGACTCCTCCAAGAACTAGGCTGATTCGGGTTGTTACTTGCATGCACCGCCTTTGCCACTGGTGCTAAGTACAGGGCTATCATAGGGTCGTTGCGAAGTTCAAGCAAAGCAATGCCAAGTGGATAACTTCCATCATCACGCTGTCTGATTGAGGGCATAGTTGAAGCCAACCTGGAGAACGCTGCCTTATCGCACTGTAGCAACTGGGAGAGGCTTGGCCGACCAAAACCTGGTGGTGTGTCTCTGTGCATTGCTTCAAACAGAAAGGTCTCCCACTCTGTATGCTGATGATATGACATGAGCTTGGAGAACTGGAAAGCAAGCCCCCTACGAACCATCGCATAGTGAACCTTGATTTCTGAGTCTGTGGGACTTTGCAGCTTGTCATCATTGCTCTTCATGACAAGGGAGCCTTTTTCTAACGTAAGCTCTCTGTTCTTCGTGGTGCCCTGCGCCTCCAAGGACCTCGACACACAACTGGCCAAGTCCAAATACTTCAAGCTGTTGGCCTCGTACATAGCGCATGCACGGTCAAGGAGACTATGCGCAGGCTCATGCTCACCTGTCACACTCAAACCAGCCAAACCTAATTTGAGGGCATCCATACGTGTCTGACGCTCTGCAAACGGTATCTTCCTCGGCATCGCATCTTCTGATCTATCCACAGCCTGTCTCAATGTAGCAGTCAAGTATGTCTGAGCTTCAAATGCAGCTCTTTTCAAACACGCAATCTCCTGAAGTGTCGGAGCTCGTCCCAAGGCGTTTTGCACAAGCTGCTCTACATTGTTGTCCTGAATGGGCTGACCTGGCTGCCCTACAGCAAATGCCAACTGTCCCAGTGTCCTCACACCGTGGCGCTTCAAACTGTCAACAAATGCTGCAGTTAACCCTGCATCCTTCAACTGACTCTCGTATTGAGCAGAGCTGTCAATCAAAGAAGTCATGGCAACACTACAACGGCAAGCAATGCGACTGGAGTTCAAGAGATGAAAAGACAATGAGAAAGTGAAACATTGCAAGTTCAACAACTTACTTCAATCCCTGAGGCTCGCACAAAAGCTTTGACATGTTTAAGTCAACTTGCATGTAAATACAGCTTCCCTCAAATTCAAGCAAGATTGGCACTCTGCTTCCATGTGTAACAGTCAAACTTCTTTGACCATGTTTCTGCGCTTTGCAGTCTCAGCCAAGTCCAACAGACACAAAATAAATGACCTTGCTCATGCTTGTTCAACTCAAGATACGCAACTTACCGCTTCGAAAAGAATCCAATCTCATGTGCCCTCAAGCTGTCCCTTTGGAAAACGTGTTTGAATGACATGCAGCTTTCTGCAAAACTCTTCCACTTGAATGACATGCAGCTTTCTGCAAAACTCTACTACACTTGGCTGAATCACTTGCGGCTTTCCGCAACTAACTTTTGCCGCTTTCGGTCAAGTCACCCCTTTGGGTCGCTGTCTTTGCCCTGTGGCTTGCCCTTCGGCAATCCCTCACTGCTTTCTGAGGGCCGGGCTCTTTTGATGAAACTATCCAGTGAATGTGTCAACTGTTCGACACTCCGGATCCTGTTACTATCCTTTGGAAAGCAACGCAAACACTTTGGGTGTTTGAAATGAAACTTGCGTGCCAACTTCTTGAAATTTCCACTCATGTTCAACTTGCAGTTTGAAACAGTCTCTCCAAGCTTGCAGCCATGCACTATTCCACTCTTGCTGTGCTTGTAGAAGTCCATGTCCTGAGGAACATGCTCAGCGTACCTGACAGGTTGGTCCTTGGCCAACGTTTCAGTGGAAGAACTTTCTGACTCCGAAGATGAACTGCTACTGTCGCTACCGCTAGAAGACTCAATTTCAACAACCCCAGCTGCAACCACTTCCACTGGAAACAACGAAAGCTGATCAGCCGCCGACTCAAGCATTTGAGCATCCAATTGCTCCTCCTTGACACTCTGTATTTCCTCAGCCTCAACTGCGCCCTCAAGGGCCTGCTTGATCACGGCTGAATCATCAGGGGCTGCACCGTCAACTCCCACAGCTGGGACTGGAGTCACCATAGGCAGAGGTGTGCGCGCTGCACCAACTGGAGTAAAAGCTGCTGGTGTACTCACGATTCCGTAGTCTCGCATGGCCTCATCTTCAAAGCCCTGCCCAGCACGGATCCTTCTCAGGATCATCTCCAATTTGCGAAGCGCTCGAATTTGCAGTTGCCTGCTATACACCACCTCAGACCCGTTCAGGGCGCTGCAGTGGTGTCCCAACACTGCTCGGCTCTCTTTATCAAGGCCTGCTTTGGCACACCATCCAAGAAGCGTAGCCTTCATTGAGTGGCTACGGAACGTGTCATAGTGACCCGTTCCTTGAAGCAGTCCTCGAAGCCATGTTGCCGCTTCTGAGGTCGTCAAAGGTCTCGCACAGAATGTCCCGTCCAAACGGGGAGCAGGAAGAAGTGGTCCCAAAGGTTCCTTGCAGATGTCCAAGCCAGCTGCCGCATAGATCTCTAGGAAAAGTCTCATCCAGTCGTCTGATACTACTCCGCTCCACGGCACAACAATTGGCAAGTATTGCTGTCTGCGTATTCCAACTGACGCTGTCTTGTGCTCAGCTGTATACAAAGTCAAATACTCACCTGCCTCAATGTGCACCTTTTCCACAAACCTCACATCTGACCAGCGCGCCCTACCATAGGTGCAGAGCAAAAAGCAGCCTGCACCAAGTTTGTCAATGATGTTGGCGCCACTTGCCAAAATTTCGTGTAATCGCTTGAGGTGTTCAAGCTCCATCCCAGGTGCCTGACGGGTTGGACCCATTGCTTGTCGTTCAAGCGCAGCAAAACCCAACAACCGCCTGGAACCCAGCACTGTATCAGTTCCTGTCAGATCAAGTGTGAACTTTGCGAACCGCACAGCCTCCAGAAATGACGTTGGCACTGTGAAACCTTTGGATGCCTGCTCACGCTGTTCCTTCAACCAGAGAAAGTAATGCCACACCACCACTTCATCTAAAGGAAAGGGTTTAGCCCTTGACTCAGTAGCCATGCTCTGCTTGTCAAACCAAGCCACAAACTTCTTGAAAGCACTAGAACGCTTTAGCAAGGTTGCAGGACTCTTCACTCCAAAACAAGCTTTGAGAATTGTGAAAGCCTCTGTACCCGTGTGATCACGTTGCAACGCTGAAACCAACTGAGGTCCGACACCAGAACAACTCCAGTCAATCGACAATAGATTCAACCACTGTCCACAAGCCAGTTCCAACTTCTGAGACTTCCCATCAAAGTAGCTCAAGTCTTGCAGGCTCTTAACTGCATGAACATATTTAGCATCTTCTGGCATGAGAAAACGACTCAACTGCTCTGGCATGTTGTCTGGGTTCGCTGCAGGTATCGCCGGCTCAGCTTCCGCAATGCCAGGACAGCGTGGCAAAACATCTTGATTGAAATTGAAGACATCTGCTAGAGGTCCTGTCTCCCACGGATACAGTAACATCGCATTCGTTTGTCTGAACTCTGCAAAACTATTGGCTATCATCTCATTCCATACCTGTTGTTGCACTACTGCACCTTCAGCAACCACCGGCACCTCTGGCACATCGTCCAACTCTGAGCGCTCGACAATTTCAAGAGAAACATCACTTGCTGAATCATGAACATCTGACTGCAACTGTTCTGTATGTGCAATGTCTGAGTTGAAATCACGCTCCAACTGCACAGGGTTTGTGTCACTGAAGTTTTCACCAAACAGCTCATCTAAACCTTGGCCCTCGACAAGCTCAAACGAAAGTGCACTGGCATCCGTGTCCCTTTGGCCACTACCAGCAGGAGTCTCACTCACATCTGACACATTTAAATCACGTCTGAAAACACTTGTTCCTCCAAGCAAGTCGAGTGCACGAAAAGGAATCTCATCAACTGTACCTCCATCACCAGTTTGGTTTCCTTCAGCAACGTTACCAATGCTAGGACTATAAGACACATCACGACTGTCCTTTTGATCCTCATCCATGGCTCCTACCTAGCAACTACCCCCTATGCCGTTTTCAGCATGATTTCACAAAGATCACCCACCACGACCCACCCTTGAGTGGAAACTGCGACAGAAGATTGAATGATCGCATCACCCGCAACAAAATGGTGCCCCGTGGCTGAGTTTCTGCTAACCTTGGGAATCAAAAGGTTTCTCACAATTTGGCGCGCTGATTGAAAAACAAGAAGTTTTTGAAAGATGCTTTGAACACAAGGACTCTTCCACGCAAAAACGTCCCATTATGCCCGGGAACCCGGAATCCGCAACCTCCGCGGCACCTCAAAAACTTCACTTGTCCCTCAGTCTTTGTCGCTTTTGACGATTTGAAGAAACAAAAACAGCCAAAGCGTCCCATTATGTTTGAAAACCCGGCGCGGGACCCCGGGACCCACACAAATCGCAATTTTGCTTCAAGTTTTGCCTATCGAACCTCATTCCGTGCGAAAGGGTTGCGCAGGACCAGTGAAAATCGTAATTTTACCGCAGCTTTTGACGATCAAACCTCATTTCGTGCGAAAAGGGTTGCGCGGGACCAGTGAAAATCGTAATTTGACTGCTATTTTGGACGATCAAACCTGTGCGAAAGGGTTGCGCGGGACCAGTGAAAATCGTAATTTTACTCCAGTTTTTGACGATCAAACCTCATTTCGCAATTTTACCTCAGTTTTTGCCGATGGAACCTCATTTCGTGCGAAAGGGTTGCGCGGGACCCGTGAAAATCGCAATTTTACTTCTGTTTTTGCCGATTGAACCTCATTTCGTGCGAAAGGGTTGCGCATGTTCGTGATTGCTCGTGGGCACTGCCGGCCTTAAGAAAGAATAGAAATTAGCAGAAAAGAGAAGAAAGAGAGAGAGAGAGAGAGAGAGAGAGAAAAAAAAAGAGAGAGGTATGCAGATGAAAAATATGCAGATGTAAGATGCGCAGATGTGAAGATATGCAGATGTGAACATATGAAGATATACAGATATGAAGATGTCAAGGTATGCAGATGTGAAGATATGCAGATGTAAGATGCGCATAGGTAAGACATGCAGATGAAGAGACGCTAATGACACGGATGCAGGTGTGAACATATGCAGATGTGAAGATATGCAGATGTAAGATGTGCACATGTAAGATATGCATATGAAAAAAATGCAAATGAAAGACATGCAGATGTGAAGATATGCAGACGTAATATGTCCAGTTCCCTTTCTAGGAAAAACCGTTCGCAGACGCTTTGGGGAATTAATTGCTGATTTTGATATTTTTTGCCACCGTCAGTTGCAACTCTTGAAACGCACTCAAAGCAAAAGCTGCTGCCTTCCTTTTTGACACACAATGGGGAAGTCGTCGTGGCCACAAATGGATGGGTAGGCCAAAGACTGTGGAAATCGAATTAGTTCGGATCGAGAGCCACCGGTGGCAAATGAAAAAAGGTCAGCCTGCGCTGGACCATACTCCTGCGCAGTTACACAGACAAGCGGAGCCGATGAATCTTCATGATTGTGCTGGAAGCAGCCACATGCTGGATGGCAAACGAAGAACTGAGTAGCATGGAGACTTGGCAGAACAAAATCTTCCAAAATGCCTAACGTCTCACCCAATTCCATCTTGAGGTGCTGCACATGATCAAGCTCCCGGGTGAACTACAACAAGGGAGACAAGAGATGCTGAAGCGAAGGTTCTGTCATCACAGCAAAGAGGGGCACAGGGAGGGTGGGAGAAAAAACGTAAAATGTTTTGAAACCAAAGGCCACAAAGGAATGCTCAAACTGCAACTGCACAACGTCAAGGACACGCAAGAAAGGCACTGCAATGAAATCCACAAGAGTTGACGGTCCATCTGACCTCTAACATCCGATGATCAAAGATTATCCTATCTTATACCGAAGAAACTCGGGCATATTATATCGCAGGGTTTTCGACGTGTGCGCTTGATGTCAAGAGCGAAAATGCCACACTCAAAATTGATGCTGCCGCTGCCACAAAACGTGATCTTGAAATAAACTGAGACGATAAAAACGCACTGTCGGAAAATACACGGCTGTCACCACTGAAAGCACAATTCGGTCTTTTTGCGGCTTGCTTCATTGTGCCTGGGGACGCGTCAAACGTGGCGCTGAGCTTTGATATGGTCAGGTTTGACTGCATATCTTTTGAACGATACCCAGCTTTCAAATTTTTTGTCCACTGGCATGTCGTTTGATGAGCTCAGGTTTGATGCCCCCCTCCAAAGGGTATGGGGGGTGGGCCGAAAAGAGAATAGGTGGGAAAAGTTTTATTTTGACCCACCCTGTTCCTTTCCCTTGATTGGTAAATGGCCATGGTCGTATGGAATTTAAGTGACATGGGAAAAGAATGAAGATATGTGAACATGTTTCTGCTCATGAACTTCACCGCACATCACACCAAGAAATACTCTTGTTGTTTCCGCAAACTCAGTTTTTTTTGCGTTTGGACAAAATTCCCGAGTGGAAAAATTTTGCAGAGATGGCTGTTTCAAATTTTTCACTGTTCTCTAAAAGATAATGCTCTCACTTCGTGATAGCACTCATCCTATACCGAACAAACTCGGGCATATTATATCGCAGGGCTTTCGACGCGTGCGCTTGATGTCATGAGCGAAAATGCCACACACTCAAAAATGATGCTGCCGCTGCCGCAAAACGTGATCTTGAAATAAACTGAGACGATAAAAACGCACTGTCGGAAAATATACGGCTGTCACCACTGAAAACACAATTCGGTCTTTTTGCAGCTTGCTTCATTGTGTCTGGGGACGCGTCAAACGTGGCGCTGAGCTTTGATATGGTCAGGTCTGACTGCATATCTTTTGAACGATACCCAGCTTTCAAATTTTTTGTCCACTGGTATGTCGTTTGATGAGCTCAGGTTTGATGCCCCAGTTTTAGAAGAGCTGCATCATACCGCTTTTGAAACAGGAGCAAGACCAAGTGAGACAACTCGGATGATGTGTCGAGATTTCCACCGTCAGCAAGCTGATACCTAGCTATCAGGCCTCCAGGGTTGGAAAATGAACAAACTCTTTCGATCCAAGAAAAGGTTGGCCAGCACACTTCGATGTCAGCTAAGAGTCTCGTTAAGGAGCACATGGTGACGGATGGACTGTTGGCCTTGATGGCACTCATGCGAGCTGACTCGTTGTCGATCCACTCTATGACACGTCGGTTCAACAGCTTTTCTCGGCAACTCCATCGTATGACAAGAAGAGCCCACAATTCCACCTGAGAAATTATCTGCTCACCTGCAAATTCAAGCCAGTGTTCTACCAAGCCTTTAGGCACAACTAGCCTAAAGGCTAAACGCTCACTGCCATCAATGAGTACAGCACCTGCCGTGGCAACGCCTGCTTCCCAAGCGCCGTCAGTGAAAATGAGCACTGGGTTTGTAGATCCGCGCGCAAAGTGACTCTCAGGCTGTAAGGTTCTGAGCATGGATTTGGCGTAGGCACACAGGTCACGCAAGTCTTGTGGTTTGGCAAGGCGCGCTTTTCCGCAAAAGGCATGAATGCTGAAACCAAATGCTTCAAAGATTTGGCGGTGTAATAGCCCACAGCAAAATTGAGAAGGCTTTGTATTTCAATCGCTATCGCAACTGAGACTGCTCCGTCCACAGCAATCTGATCGAGGAGTTGGCACAGCTTCTCAACCCTGCTCAATTTGTTTGACACCACCAACAAACCTTTAGGTTTAGACGTGAAGTCAAAGGTGACCCCCCAAAAGGTCAAAAGCTTCAGCAAAATTAAAGGCCTTGTCACCTTCTTTGGCATGGATCCACCCCAGCATGTCCAGCACTGCGCTGGAAGCGAGGCTTAGCACCCGACAGCCCTCTGCTCTTTCAATGGTAAGGAAATCATCGAAATAATGAGAAGTGGATGGCAAAGAGGAGACAATGAACCAAATGGCTTGAAAATGCGAACGAAACCGTAGACGCTTCCGGTGCATCCAAAGGGTAAAGAAAAGCTCTTGTAAAATTTCCATGAACCCTTTGCAGGAAAGCCAACGATGGTATGCTTCTGATGTTCAGGACACACTGCCAGCTGTTTGTAGGCTTTGCTGAGGTCAAATGTCTTCCCAAGCCATTGCACATGATTCAAGTTGCTCTTTGCCACTTCGTGCGTGAGAAAAACAACCATTGCCGCTGCATAGTCAACATCTTGGAGTTGAAGCTTGACAGTGGATGAGTATGCGGAGTTGACCGCACTTTGCTTCCCATCATCTATGACTCGCACCTTGTTGTTGGCCCCTTGGAGAAAAACAAAGCGTGGATTCAGGGACCACACTTGCGTGCCCAGCAGCACAGAAATTTCGTCTTCAGAATATGGCCCGCCAAGAAAGCCTTTCTCCACTTCTTTCAGATGTCGCAGACAGCAGCGCGTCTTCTTCTTCACGGTTCAAACTTCGTCGTAAATTCATCAAACTCTTACGCCTCCAAGGCGCTGTAGTCACGAGCTCATCCTCGCAAATGAAATCGACCACACCCATGTCCCAGAATTCTAATGTCTCCAGCAAATGTTTGAACAGAGAAATGTTTTTGACGGCCACATATTTCCTGACGTCCTCGTTCAACGACTTTTTCAAGGCCACTTCAGTCTCGCTCAATTCTTAGGTGAGCTTGCGCATTCGAAAAACATTTGCCAGTCTCTCCTGTGCAGTCAGTGGGCTTCGCTTGTTGTCGCCAGCAACCCAATCCATGCGCGGATGTCTTGTCGCGTCTGGGCGTACCAACTAAGCTTCCCAAGGGCAGAACGAAACCGTCCAGGGTTAGTTCTTTCCCTCCCTGATCTAGCATTGGCGTAATGTCAGGAGCAGTGCGGCTTCCTGACTACAATCCATAGGATTCAAAATTTGTTTTTAAATAGTCGTCCGGGAGTCCTACAAACAGAGCCTTCTCACCTGGTTGACGGAAAATCTGTCGCCCCAAAAACTTAAGTTGACCACCCCCAGCCTTTGAGGTCTTGATAAACCCAGTTTTCTTCAGGACAACCTTCTTTCTTCCCAATCACTGACATGACGGTTTCGAAATCCCTCTCAGTTTAGTCGCAATGAGAATGTCATCAACATATGACAACAAAAGGCAAATAGCCCCGGATTTCAACCTTCCAGTAAACAAGCATGGCTCCAAATCGTCAGATTCNNNCTGAGACAATTTCAGAAAGAAACACAACCCATTCTTGAGAGGCCGATTTCAATCCTGTCAAAGCCTCCAACAGGTGCACGTATTGCGGCTGCTCCTGAAGGTCACTTATGGATAAAAGCATCTTTGCGACAACGTCTCTCTTCCTTACGGGTGTAGCCATAAAAGCTGCTGTGACATCTGCACCACCTAAGACGAGATCTAGGACACCTGCAACACCTAACACGGCCTGTAGCGCATCAGCTGAAGGTGTCGGCGAACTGATGCCCACTACTGTTGCCGAGTCCTGATTCTTCGCAATGTCCTTTACAACAATACGGCATCTGGTGATACCCCCGCCTTTATCAGTGGTTACCCACCGGGTAGGGATAATCCTAAAAGATTTGTCCAACCCTTTGGCTTCCAATTCCTGCAGATTATACAATTCACCAGTTTCCAAGTCAGACAAGTTCTGAATCTCTTTCTTCATGCCCAAAAGCGTGCTTCCCCCTGACAACTCTTTCAAGGTAGTGTCATCAATGGCACTTTCAGGTTCCCAAATACGAACATGATGATTCCCAAAAGGTACAACCACTACTTAGTAGCATTTGTTGCAAACCGAATCGAAAACAGTGGCAGGTCACGCACTGGCTCGTCTGAGTCTGTAGCCATGAAAGATAACTCTTCCGCGTCCGCCAGACACATGGACAAACGTCGCTTTGACCTTTCCTGGTTAATCTCTTCTAATTGCATCTCGAGCTGCTCTATAGTGGCGTATCCGAACTCCTTTTCGCGCTCGTGACTCGCGCGTGTTCCGTGTCAACTTGAAGTCCCTCAGTAGACCCTTCCATGGGTGAGTCCAGTTCTTCTTTGACGACTACGTCATCGGCACGGAACTTCTTGAGGTCAGATCCCTCTGGTTCATCTCCATCTCGTTTCAACCCTGTTTGAGACGGTGACTCCAAACCTAGGATGTCCAAACCGTTATCCCCAAAATCAGGTCGATAGGAACTCGAAGTGTTCACTGACACAACCTGGACACTTCCGGACTTCCATGGATTTGGTGAAGGATCAAAATCAAGTTCATAATTGTCTTCTTCTTCAGGTGGAGGAACATCCTTCAAGCCCAAACCAGGAACCTTATCGGATTTCTTTGGGGGTTCAACAGCTTATTCTTTCATCCAGTTCCAATAGCGTTCACAACAAGCCTTTGAATGGTTCTTTCCCTGACGGCTCCCATAAATCTCGATGGCTTGACAGGCGCTGCAGTTTGGGGCTTTCATGTTCTTCCATCCACTTAAGAGGAGGTCCAGTGGTGGATTTCACTAAATCCTGTCTTCGGGGAGCATATTCACCGGTTCCGAAGCAGATGGACCAATCGGCAACCCTGATCTTTCGTCCACCAAATTGACAAATAAACCATAGTCATGCACGACAATTAACAGCAAAACACAGTTTCAAACTCTTCGCAACAAAAACCCTTCCTACCATTTCCACTCTAATACGAATTTTCGCAACCACAAGACTTTCCATGGATTCAAATTGTGGGTGCAAAAACGAAGCTGGAACAAAACGTGGCAAACTGGGATAGGAGTTTGGAACCTCAGCCAAAACCTTAGATCCAAACAATCCTCGACCTCCAAATCCCAAGAAAACATAGGTGTTTTCGGAGGTTGACCCCTATCGACTAAATTCACCCGAAACACCCAGATTCTATTTGGTCTTGGACCTTAGGACTTTGTTCGAGCTGTTGCTGCATTAATTTGGGCTTGGTGAGAAAAGACAAAAAAACATTTTTCTCGCACCCAAAACGATTAGCAAAAAACCGCAAAACTCCAGCAAAAACCCGCAAACACCCGCAAATCCTGAAATCTCGTTGTTTTCGGTGGTTTTCGGAAATTTTTAGATTTCAAAAAATCCTCGCTGTTTAATGCATATGTGGGCGTAGTGCTGAGATTTTCCCGGGAATACATATGTTTGGACCAATGTTAGTGGGTTGTTTGACCTATCTTCTCAGAACAACCATTTTTTTCTCGGCAGTGACCATTTTTTTCTCGGCAGTGGAGGGTCGAGGATGAAACTGCATCTGTTTTTTGCTGTTTTCTCCCCAAGACCAATCTCATGCCTTGCAATCTTGTGCGGCAGCAAAATTGTTATCTGCAAAGCAACATAATTGAGTAGCATCTGCAATGTGAACGGTTGCCACAGCAGCGACGGCACTACACGCTCACCCTCTATGACTTTGGCGTGGACGCAAGTCGCAAGTACTGCATCTAGCAAAATCGACACTACACACTTTGCGCTGTGGAAAAACGATTTTTGGATGCGACCGCGTGGGCGTGTAGTACGCCACTAAACGCTCTTCCGCTGTGGCTGGAAACAAACTTTCAGTGTTTCCTGTTGTTCGGTTGCTGTTGCTTTTTGAAGATCAAGATAGTTTGGCAAAAAGAGCCACCACACGCGACACGCTTGATCTGTTTTGCTTCTTTTTCCTGGGTGAAAGGCCGTGTAGCACCAGAACTGTTGGACTAAACGCTACCCTCTGTGAGTTTTGGTGCGACGCAAGCGCTCGGAATAAGCGCACAGGCCTGTGTCACTGGTCAATCCAATGAAACGTGGAAAAAAAAGAGAACCAAAATTCAAATGACAAAGCCCGGCGCTCAGTGCAGGTCCGAGGCGGGTAGGACAACAAGAAATTGTCTCCTGATCATACGGATTTCGCTTTTATAGTTCAAGAGTGCAGGACGCGCTTCCAGGTTGATCAGGAACGCATCAAAACCGTGATACTGGAACTGTGAAAGGCAAATTGGTCTTGCTATGACATGTGTTGTTTCTGCTCATGATGTGAAAACTGACAGAGTCAGTGCCGATTTTAGCTTGCAGGTGCAGTATTAGGTTCAAATGGACCTGGATCTCCATTCTGTGCGCTGACAGAAACCATATCGCCCAAAACAGTTGACAAGTCTTCCCCAGATGCGACTTAGCCAGATTTGTTTTGTTAAAACAAGTGCACGCTTGTGCGATCCAATGAAACTGAACACGGAAACAGATGCGATTCAGCCAGAAGCCAAGAAGTGTGATGCCAGATTGAAACATCGGTGGCCTTAGTTCTGTCGTCTCATGAGACATCTATTCCAATGCTTTCCAACATGTGAATTTGAATTGAAAAGTCCCTGGAACCCATCCAAGAGGTCATGCAATTCGAAAGGTAGAAGTAACTCCAAGAGTGGAGAGAAAGGCAAGCTACTGGGAAGGTCTGTCGCATTGACTGCCAAAACATGGCTTCTAGAGGTCCCTGTTTGGAGGCTTTGAAATTCAGTTGCAGCTGGATCGGTCATTGATTTGTTTCG
>BGPT01002271.1:121911-126690 GCA_003297045.1 Symbiodinium sp. clade C Y103 | reverse complement strand
AACTGTCGGGTGCGGAACGTTTTTGGCAGTTGAGATGTGGAAAAAGTGCACGGCGCTGTGGCGCGAAGCACATTTGGAAGTAAAAAGTGTTAAAAACTGTCAAGGTCGGACAATTTTTGGAAGTTGAGATGTCGAAAAAGTGCACGGCGCTGTGGCGCGAAGCACATTTGGAAGTGAAAATCGTAAAAAACACCACATGCTCGGGCCACTTTTGGATGTCCAGACGTGGTTTTGTGTGGCAGGCGCAAGGGATTCTGCAACGTGTCAAAAGTGAGCTAAACGTGTGGGTTTTGTAGCATTTTCAAAAACGATGGCAGGTGTGGGACANGGATCTGCTCTGCCATCCATGACTCACAACAACGAACCTCTCCTATAGGTTTACCATTTTTGAAACTTCCGCCACCGCCTTGTGCGGTACTACTGGTAGTTGTTGTTGTAATTGTAGTTGTAGTTGTAGTTGTAGTTGTAGTTGTAGTTGTAGTTGTAGTTGTAGTTGTAGTTGTAGTGGCTGTTGTGGTGTAGATGTTGTAGTTGTAGTAGCTGCAGTGGTAGTTAGTAGTTGTAGTTGTAGTTGTAGTTGTAGTGTAACATTCCGAAAGGAAGCAAATCTGCGAGACTTCCTCCATGTTCCAAGTTGACAACATCAAAAACGAAGTAACTCTGCGAGGCTTCCTTCAAAAATGGAAAGGTGCGTGTGCAGCTGATGGCCTCGCACCAAGGCGTTTTGCGATTCTTCCATGCCATGTCTCTAAAGTATTGCGCCTGCCATCACGCCGGTCACCCAAAGTGCTGCGCCTGTCACGCAAAATCATCTTAGCAAACTTGAAGATCTGATGCTCCAAATTGACACCCCTCACAGGAAATCAGCGCCCTGACCTCTTAACATGTTTGCTTGAAGTGTCTCTTGTACTGCGCCTGCCACGAAAGATGCATCTTTGCAGATCCGCTTCAAATGTCCCACGCCTGCCAACGTTTTTGAAAATGCTACAAAACCCACACGTTTAGCTCACTTTTGACAAGGTGCAGAATCCCTTGCGCCTGCCACACAAAAAGACGTCTGGACATCCAAAAGTGCTCCGAGACCCTCAGTTTTATACGATTTTCACTTCCAAATGTGCTTCGCGCCACCACGCCGTACACTTTTTCGACATCTCAACTTCCAAAAATGGTCCGAGACCGTCAGTTTTTAACACTTTTCACTTCGAAATGTGCTTCGCGCCACAGCGCCGTGCATTTTTTCCACATCTCAACTTCCAAAAGTGCTCCGAGACCGACAGTGTTTTAACGCTTTTTAGATCCAAATGTGCAAATGCGCTTCGCGCCACAACGCCGTGCACTTTTTCCACATCTCAACTTCCAAAAGTGTTCCGAGCATGGTGTGTTTTGACATTTTTGACTTCGAAATGTGCTTCGCGCCACAACGGCGTGCACTTTTTCCACATTTTAACGTCCAAAAATGGTCCGAACATGAGGTGTTTTGTAAATTTTTTCTTCGAAGCGTGCTTCGCGCCACAACGGCGTGCAATTTTTGATCTCTCATCTGCCCAGATGTCTCCGCACCCGCCGCTTCAGCGAAGTTACTTTTCGACCCTCGGGAGCCACAAAACATTGGAAAAACACAGTTTTTGGCGACTTTCCTACCTTTTCGCGCGCCTGCATTTCTTCTATTCGGACTTTCTCATTTTCTGATTTTCTCCATCTTCTGACTTCCTTCCTGGTTGTGCTTTGCTATCTGTCCATATTGCCCGAAGGTTTAGCTTCTAAACTTCCTTCGAACATTTTGGATGTGAACCACATGGTTGACAAATGGGGGAAGTGTGAACTTATGTTTATTATGAAAACTGATGAGCAGCTGCTGCACTGCGTCTTGTGCAACCTTCATCTGCCAGGGGTGCAAAGAAGAAATCAAAATGTCAGCCTAAGCAGTGTTGTTGTTGGCACCATCATCAACAAAACCAGGGATCTCAGGCTGTGACTTGCACACGCAAAAAACAATAAAAAGGTCTTGCAAAGGTGGCATGAGTGAACTTATGCAAACTGAACGGGAAGTTTCATGTTTTTTGGTGGTTTTGGAACCCTCGTTGCTGACATTTCACTTGCTGTGTTTTTTTATATATGCCCAGAAAAATTTGGACACTGCCAAATTTTTGACGAAGAGTGCCTCTTGTTGGTTTTCGCGATTTTATATTGCCCCGTCGGCGGTACAAACATATGGTCCAACGCAGCAGAAAACAAAGTAAATGATTTCGGGAAAAAATTCTAGACGTCTAGACACAGCCCAATCCTCAGTTTTCGATTGTGCGTTTTGTTTGCGATTTGGCACATTACGTTCCACAACATGATTGAGTGTGCTGGGGCGAAACCAAAAAATCATGTGTTTGAACACCTTGTAGGAATAGTCTTGCTACTGCACCGTTGTCATGTTTTACCAAAGTTGGCACAGTTGCTGGTGAGTTAAATGAACAAAAATTGTTTTGAAACCATGATGGCATCAATGGGTCCGTGTCTTTTGGGTTTGAGGCATGGTATTTGAGGTTTCATTTTTGGTGTTTCGTGGGCGCATCAAGGTCGCACAAAACAATGAACATTATTCCGAAAGACGGCATTGAAATTTTCTATGTTGATAGGTGGGACATTTTTTTTTTTTGAGA
Organism: Symbiodinium sp. clade C Y103; assembly: GCA_003297045.1. Taxonomy (NCBI): domain Eukaryota; class Dinophyceae; order Suessiales; family Symbiodiniaceae; genus Cladocopium; species Cladocopium sp. clade C. The sequence continues at coordinate 124,039 of BGPT01002271.1, read as the reverse complement.
CTGGAAACAAAGCTGACAGTTGCATTCCCCTTGACCAACTGACAACATTTGGTACAGTCCCAGCAACATTGATTGATTAATTGACTTTGTCCCATCAACATCGAAAAACAAAAAAAATATACAATGGCGTCATTCGATGCAGTTCCATCGTTGGCAGGGAACATCAGGTGCCAACCTTAGTGATTCTTCGCTTGAATCTTAAATTTGCAAATTGCGAAATATGGCAAGCACAAAAATTGTGACCATGCATTTTTTCAATTCCCTACCGGGACACCATATCCAACGTCACCAAACAAAAGTGTCTTCAATCTGATTTGTCAAGGCCAACAACCATGGATTTCGGCGATGGTTTTGGCAGTCCATTTGACGTGGCTTGCTGCAATGGTGTTTCTGATTGAAAAAAATTGTGTCATCAAATCCGAACTATTGTCAAACAGTTTTGAACCGTGCCACTTGGCCAAAAAACATAATGATTGTCTTCAAATTTGAATATCAATTCTGGAACAATATGCATTATTTTGTTGCCAAATGGGCCCTTTTGAAGGTACCAGGGCCAAGCATTCGAGAGAGCCACCTACCAGGTGCCTTGGGAAAAATGTATGCGACCATGCGCCGCTTTATGGAAAAACGTGCTGAGTAAAATCAAATTTTGAATCACAGATTGAAAGTTGCGATTTTTTTTGTTGGTTTTCAAAGCAAACGGTTGGAAACTGTTGGCTGTTGAAATTCATGAATCCAAAACCCCAACGCTTCAAATGGTACGGGTGAACTACGTGCTTGATGACAAGGTACAGCTCCACCGCCTATGTCTCCACCGTCAGCTTTTGATGAGGGACGGATGCTGCGAACAGAGGTCTGCCACGAGCGAACACGGGAGGGCAATGTGGCGGAAACTTGCGCCGACGGGCATTATTATTTCCCATTGAGTGGATGGATAGGCAAATTGCGAATTGTTTTAGATTAAACATGAACATTTCTGGTTCACACTCGATTTGTGTTTTCTATATTGATTTTTTTGACCCCAATGATTTGAAAAATGTGATTAACAGTCGGACCAGGTGTTTCCGATGTATTTTCAATGGCAGCGAATGGTGTGTCTTGGCCAGGTTCAAATGCCGTCAGTGTCTGGCACTTTGGGCCCCGTTCCGGTGCGCTTGTCTTCACAGGAGACTCTGATTTTGGTTTTGGTTCCCCAAACTTAGCAAGTCACGACCAAGTCTTCCAAAACTCCAATTTATCAAAAAAAACTTTCAGATGCTTTGAGCACCTTTCCACGGATGCCTGTTTTGTCTCAAACAATGGAACCACAAAATGCTAAAATGGCAAAGGAAATTGCGTCCTACATGACACACTTCAACATTGCATTTAGCATGTTAGGAAGTGGTATTTCAGTGGAAAACAGTTTTTCATGGGCCCTGAAAGGCAAGTGTTCCAGGGTTTTGCCGTGAACACCCCATTCCGGTGCAATCTGCAACCAAAGATTCAACGAGCGCATAACTGCGGGCTTGTTATGGGTTGTCATGCTGAGTGCACCTTGTTGTTGCTGCGCACTGACTGGATTGCAAGACACTAGCCATTGTAGGATGAGTTCAGCACCATGAGCGCAGAGATTAAACGTACGTTCACGTGGATCTGACATGATTCGGGCGCAAAATTTAGAACAAAAAAATGGTGGCGGTGTTTTTGTGCAGTGTTAAGAGTGGTTTTGTCATGAAGACCAAATGCCAGTGGCGAGTCTAGCCATTGAAACGAGCACTTTACCAAAATTTCATTGGACATATCATCTGCATGGTTGTTGAGCCACACCCTGACATACCCTGACAAATTGAGTGCTTGTCGGGGATCATCATTCCCAGTAGCATGACAAACAAAATGAAACCCAGACATGTCCGAAACCATCAGACAGATGAATACAGTTGAATTCAATCAACATATTCCTCTAGGATCATATGTAGTGACCTTGTGGATGATGCTACTGATATCATGCTAAAGTTCATCAAAGATCTTGATTTGTGTGCCAGGCTTTGGGTGCAGAAGGCTGAAAAGCAGTGCCTTGGAGAAACCAGTCCTTGTTGGGGGTTCACGCTATCTTGATATGATACGATACGAGATGATATGGAATGAGATA
>BGPT01002271.1:76911-116911 GCA_003297045.1 Symbiodinium sp. clade C Y103 | reverse complement strand
ACTGGTTGTTTTCATCATTTCGCTATCATTTCGCTTACCATCCATTCCATTCCTCCCAAAGAGGTTGACATCAACGTGGGTGGCGTCATCTTTGAGGCCGTGGGACCGCGTGGGACCTCGTGGGATGTCCAGTTCCAAAGTTCCAAATCAGTGCCGTGAGCCAGGCCTCGAGACATACCTTCACCCAGCAGCCGGGAAGTGACTGGGCACTTGACTGGGCACTTGACTGGGCACTCATGGCATTCTTGCAGTTTTGATAGTACAAAGAGTTGGAACTATATGAACCACACTACATTTTGGTTGCATTGAAAGCTGGACCACCTTAGAGTGTACAATCAACCGCCTGAAACACCTGACCCTGCCGTTGAATCTTTTAGCTGTGGACTGAGGTTTGCTTGAAAGGCTTATGACCGGGCGGCTGCAAGCTCAGCGCGATCGAGATGGTCGCATTTTCCTGGAGCGCTGTGGGATAAGACAGCAAAGTTCTTCCAACCATTGTTGCTCTTGGACGGCTTGTGGAAAGCAGACTCGCAGGACAGAGACTCCAGCCTTTTCAGAAGCATATTAAACTTTTTGCTGGGCTCTCAAAGCACGGTGACAGTGTGACCGTTTCCGGGCTCTTAACGAAGAACTTTGCCGGAAGAATCTGTGGCCAAAAGCACCCAGAAAGGGCCAACAATTTTCGCTGCTTTGGACAAGGGCGTTCTCCAACAGGTTTCTGTGTTGTGGCAGTCTCCTCTTGAAGCATCTGATATTGGGCTGGTGTACTGACTGAACACGCTCAAACATGGATCCCTGCTGCCTTCGTTCGCACATCAACTTTCTGGATTGAATTGAGGCCTGTATTGTTGATATTTCTTGACACTGGATAGATTCCGGCCTTTGAAGGTGTTTGAGAGCGGAGAGAGTGGTTTGTAGCATAATGGGTAGTAGAATGGGCAGTTCAAAATTAAAGGCCCGGGGGACACTGATTTACCGTCCCTTTTGCTGTCAAACTTTCTATCACTAAACCATCCATCCTTACTTGACCTATGCCCGTGGACACTTCGCGTGGTTTGTGTGCAGATGGTCGTGTTATGTCGTGTTCATGTCTGAATCTTTGGTGGGAAACCTTTTTCTCGCAAAGAGTTTGAAGCGTAAGGTTCTCTTTAACAAACAGTATTCACAAAAAAAAGTCATTTCCAAACCATGTCGGAAAAACAGACAAGTAGAACTTGGATGTCTGATATGTCCTACTACCACTCTCATGGTCCAAATCTTATCATTCGAGTTGACAAGAGACAATTTTTGCAACCGTGTCATCTCGACACACCAGAACCTAAAGGAGTAAGATGTGTTCAGTGCATACACCATAGTTGGTGATTAACTTGTATTAGCATAGATAGACGGACGGATGGATAGATGGATATAGAATATATATATATAAATATATATACAATTATATAGATGGATGCTTTGGGATCTTCGTCCGAGTGGTCCCAGATTTGCCCTGTCAGCCCGAGGCGGGATCCAAGTGCGCCGCCGCCCTCAAGGGATGCCTCTGACTCTGAGGCCTTGTGCAAAGAGGCGACGCTGAGATTTTGGACAAAGGGTCAATTCTTTGCAGATTTTGGGCGGAAAATCGTACTGGAGGTGCCTCATTTTGACCCTCAATTATGCACATGATGCGTTGATTCAAGCTCAGATCAAGAGAAATCTCGCATTGACATGTAGCTTTTGGAGGCATTCTGGGAGTGTGTGCATTGTCGCAACAAGGCGGAGCATTTGGGTATTCGCTTCTACCCATATCCGCTGGTCTATGCCATCGGTGGTCATGCCCAAGACTCAGCAGCTCGCAATTCCTTTTGGTTCTTCCCTGCATTTAGGCTAATCTGTTCTCAGACGGGTTTTGTTCAAGACACAGAAGGCAGTCTTGTCAAGGACAATAAGAAGGCAGTCTTTTTCTGGTTTGTTGACAATTTGTGATTGCATTTCAAAAAGACAACTGCCTGATGCACCCCACTGGATATCCAGGATGGTGTGGACCATCTCTCTGCGACCGAGGTGCTCTTGTTTTCTGAACGTAGGTAGTGGTTGCAGTCATGCTCATGTTGAATGACCAAAGCTTCATGCAGCCTGACAAGGGGGCGAGGCAAGCTGTTCTCAATGTGCCTTTACCATATTTTGAGAGAGCACATGTTAGATAGTGTAGTGCTTTGTAGGACAGGACAAGTGTGTATATATATATATACACATAAATACGCATGCATATACATATATATATATATATGTATATTTACACACATACGTATATATCTACGTATGTATGTATATATACATATATATATATGTATATGTGTATATATATATATATGTTTATACATACATGTACATACACAGATAGAGCTCCTCGCAAAGACTCGTGTCGGTTGATCACACTGTGGCTTGGATTTTGCATTCACAGGTCTTAGATGTGGAGAACCAGTGCCACTCGGCAAGTGTTGAGAACATTGTTGTTGCTAAGGTTCCAGAATGTTACAGATCACAGTTTGTCTTGAACTGGCTCCACAAGGGAATTTTCAAGACGACAAACAACACCTGTTGTACAAGCAATGCTGTTTTTTTCCCAAAGCTCCTTGCTCCTTAGCCAAACAATGGCCACATATGTTTTTACTCATTGCAACTGCGATTCAGTCTTTTTACTCGTAATAAGTTATAAGGTTCCACAATTGAACTCTGCTCCTTCCCGGCTGCAGCTTAGGCTGGCGACCTTGCAAGCCTATGCACACTGAGCGCACGTGCGGCAAATCAAAACCAAGGGTGGGCGAAAGGTGGCCAAACGATGGGCCGACATGAAGCAGGAACTCAAGGTAGACTCTAGGGTTGGGCTAAGACTGGTTTGTTTTTGTTGAATGCCACAGATTCGATTTTCCCTACCTGCTAGGTGAGGGTCTCTAGATTTTAACGCGACATCCCGAGTCCTTCCGGCCTCCTGGCCCCTTCGCAGATCGTTGGCAGCTTTCTTGCCAGCCTCTGCAAAAAAGCTCTGCTAGGTACTTTGGTGGAGAGGTGCTGTACTCTCGCCTTTACCTGTCCGGGGTCCTGAATCCTTTCGGTCCTAGAGTTGGTGGGGCAACTCTGGACATGCCTTGCTGCACTGTCAGTGTTTCCCATGGTTTTGAAATCGTCAGCTGAAGAATTGACATGCTTCATGCACTGACAGGCAGTTCTATGCGAAAGTTTTGTACGGTGATGTTTGATTATTCACAGGTGAAAGATGATACAGGGTTGTTGAACCCATCCCTGTTGGGCAGGTGAAACCCTTGTTGAGGAAAGGTGAGCCGAAAAGAATCTACTGATCCGATATCCAGTGCAGTTGGCAAGGGGCTTTCAGGGATTTGATTTGACTTCTTTGATTCAGATGTTTGTACACACCTGCTGGCAAATGTTCTTGTTTGGATCTACCTGCTAGAAGGCAATCCCAAGGGATCCCATGCAAGAACCGGCATACGCGCGGCTTGCCACCAAGGTATGGCGGACAAAACTTGGAGTACAAGGCTAGCCCAAACCGGAGCAAGCCACCAATCCGCACATGCTCAACATATCTCAACATGATAGGGTTCGAACATCATACACGTCGATCTATCACGAGTACTCCCAGTACTCCCATCAACTTTCGGGTGTTTTTTGGAACTCCGGTTTTGAGCTATACCAGGCACTTTGTGAGACCGAGTGCTTCGACTGCTTGAGAGGAGCATGGATGCCAGGCTGGGCTTGTTGCGGCACAAAAGCATCATGACAAGGTTGCCATGGCAATCAGTATTGAGACGACATCAGCATGTTATAACAAGTCCTATCATGGGGGTACCTGACTATGACATAAATGGATGGGGAAAGGGCTGCCATGTACTTGATCATTTTTAATGATCGATATTCACATATTCACAACATATGGGGACGATCCAGCACTCATATCCTTAATTCCAGCAATTTCTCATCAGAACGTTCAGCAGATGGCAAAGTTTTGCCAAAACAGCTTGTGGAACTGGGCGGTAAAGTGCTATTTTAGATAGCTTTCCACTGCGAGAGCACCAAGAATGCTCTTGCTGAGAATTATGGATGATTCTCGTATTAGATGATGGCCAGTCCGAGGGTCTTGCAACACTGCCAAGACCATGTGCTACCCTTTGATGATCCCCAAAGAGCCAAAAACTCCTGGACTGAGACGGACTAACCAGTTTGGCACGAGACACCTTTGGATAGAAGATAGTTTTCAAAAATTCTGTACAAGAATGAAGACCGGTTTATGAGGATTTATGCCTATATGATATGTATACAATATGTATATATATATATATAGATGTATACACATATTGTATCTTTAATTCTACCTGTGAAACTATGCATGAATCTATCAAATGTATATAATGTAGATAGCTAAATGTCTATACATGTTTGGTTTGCAGGAGCTTTGCCATGTTCTGATGACGTGAGGTCCCGACCTCAACGTGCCCCGACGCAGCTGTGCCTCTGCGCAGCTGGGCGGCCGGATCTATGTGCGGTGCCCTATCAACAAAGATAGGCATTTCCAGCGTTTTCCCGGTTTTCCCCATCTTTCCAAAATGTTGGGACTTAGTACTTTGCCCATCTGCTGGAGGGGATTTCAATTTGTTAAAACGCACATTGAAAGTATGCAACATGTATCTACGTTATCTACATACTTGTGTCTTGCATCGTTGGTGTGAGAAAATGTCACTGGTATGCACATCAGTTCACAAAATCGGAGGATAGGTATGTTCAGACTGGGCCGGACGCAGGAGGCTCCCATCATTGCTGCGTGACGAGGCTCTAGGTGGTTTTGATGGCACGCAGATCCTCAGCCATGTGGAGGCCACAGTGATCTGGTGCCCATTAAAGACAGACAAAAGATGACAAAAGATACAGAAGGATTTGTTCAATCAGAAAAACCTTACACTGTCCGTTGTTCACCTCAGTTTTTGTCAACTTACCACTTCTTAGGAAGCTCTCATGACTGGATCTTGGAAGATCCCATAGCCAGCGATGGTTGCATGCATGCACTCGTAGTTTTCGTATTTCCAACTTCGTCTTGGATTTCTTGGGCACTGATTGGACTTCCTCCTTTTGACAGCTGTGCGGTTGCTTGACTCGCCTTGGGCTACATGCTTGAACAGAATGAGGGTGAAGAAATAATGTCAAGAAGATTCAAGATCAGCTTGTGAAACTTGGGCTTCCTTCCTGAGCAGACGGAAGGCCTTTGATCCCCGCATGAAGAGCTGGATGCCACTGGAGCACATGACAGCTGCTTGGTCGTCGGTTTATCAACCCTGGCAACCCTGCAGTGCTTTGGTGACAAGGGTTTGCCACAAAGGAAAAACACCCCACAAATTGAACAAAAGGTATTTTCCGAGCTATTCCTGAAAGTATCTTTGAGAAGGCTGTTGTTTTGGGCCCATACACTTCTGATTCAACTGGCACGTCGTGCTGCAGCTCGTGCTGCAGCCCTAAGGTTCCACGCTCCTCTGCTTCTGCAGCAGCCTTCAATGGGCAGCTTTGGGTTCCGAGAACCCAGACATCTGCATAAATACAAGAAAATTCTGGGGAAAGTGGGCATTTTGAGCATTTTTAGCATATGTCATGCATGCAAGAGGGAATGCACCAACCTGACAGTGGGCTTACAAAGAAACTACTTCTCAAGTCAAGTGCTGAGCTCTTGGCCTGCCTGAACTGCCAGAGCACAATCCAAGGTCTTGGGTGGTACCAGTGGCTCGCGCTTGCGAAGTGTTGAGAGGCACCAACACACTTTGTGTGCATGCTCTGCTGCGAAGTGGAAGGACCTGACGAGAAACTTGGGGATTTAAGGGGGGTACCCTTCACCCATACCGTAAAGCCATTGCATCATCTTGGCTTGTTTTGTCCGACCAAGAGCGTGGAGTTTGAGTGGAGTTTGGTGTGCCTGCCTCCCCATGCACTGCGGCAGGTATGATCCACGTGCTGGGAAGTGGGAGTCAGGCCATTTGGTTGATTGATGGTGTGGATTGTCATCTAACTTGTCCTTAAAGTGCAGGGAAGACAATTTGGAATGCAACAGCATATAACAGCAGCCAAGCTATTTATCACTTGAAATATTACTTTCCTGGCGGAGGATATTGTGCAAGCAATGCTTCGCTAGCCATTTTGGTTCCAGCTTGTACAGGCTCTTGTGACGCACTGCCTGCAGTGTTCGACCGCTTGGCGTTCATCATCCGCCGAGGCGTCATGTCAAAGGTGGTGATTGTCGGTGGCGGCTTAGCCGGTTTATCTGCTGCGTGCGAGTTGTTGGAGCGTGGCTGCAGTGTGACTATCTTGGAGAAAAGTCACAACCTTGGCGGCAACTCTTCCAAAGCCACCACCGGCATTGCAGCACCTGGCAGCGAGCTGCAAAAGGCCAACGGTGTCACTGATTCAGGAGCTGATCTGGTTGCTACAGAGCCCATCTGCAAAGAGATGATGCAACAAGGCTCCAAGGACGTGGATTGGCTGTTGAATTTGGCTGGGTGCAAGGATGAGATGGTACTCCGTCTCACTCCAGGGCACGGCAAAGTCCCACGAACTCTTGGGACCAAAGATCACTTTCCAGGAGCTGTGGTGACCTATGCTGTGATGCACCAGCTGGAGAAGATCGCCAAAGCTAAGCCTGACAAGTTGAAGATTGTGACCTCCGCAACTGTGTCCAAATTGATCACCGAAGGCAACAAGGTGGAAAGGGATCAAATCACATCATTTTCATGATTTTCCCACATGTATGAATTTTATTTAATTGCCTACGGCAAGCCCGCCGGCCATAGGCAATTGGCAGTCTTTTCTTGGGACTTCTGGGACTTGGGTATTGAGCAGATTGCATTGAGCNTAGCAGTAGCAGTAGCAGTAGCAGTAGCAGTAGCAGTAGCAGTAGCAGTAGCAGTAGCAGTAGCAGTAGCAGTAGGAGTAGGAGTAGGAGTAGGAGTAGTAGTAGTAGTAGTAGTAGTAGTAGTGGTAGTAGTAGTAGTAGTAGTAGTAGTAGTAGTAATAGTAATAGTAGTACTAGTAGTAGTGCTAGTAGTGCTAGTAGTAGTAGTACTACTAGTACTAGTAGTGATAGTTGTTGTTGTTGTAGTAGTAGTAGTAGTAGTAGTGATAGTTGTTGTAGTAGTAGTAGTAGTAGTAATAGTAGTAGTAGTAGTAGTAGTAGTAATAGTAGTAGTAGTAGTAATAGTAGTAGTAGTAGTAGTACTACTAGTACTAGTAGTGATAGTCGTCGTAGTAGTAGTAGTAGTAGTAGTAGTAGTAGGAGTAGGAGTAGGAGTAGGAGTAGGAGTAGGAGTAGTCGTAGGAGTAGTCGTAGTCGTAGTCATAGTCATAGTCGTAGTTGTAGTCGTAGTCGTAGTCGTTGTCGTTGTCGTAGTTGTCGTAGTAGTAGTAGTAGTAGTAGTAGTAGGAGTAGGAGTAGGAGTAGGAGTAGGAGTAGGAGTAGGAGTAGGAGTAGGAGTAGGAGTAGGAGTAGGAGTAGAGTAGGAGTAGGAGTAGGAGTAGGAGTAGGAGTAGGAGTAGTGGTGGTAGTGGTGGTAGTGGTGGTAGTGGTAGTAGTAGTGGTAGTTGTAGTGGTAGTAGTAGTGGTAGTAGTAGTGGTAGTAGTAGTGGTAGTAGAGGAGTCAGAGTAGGAGTAGGAGTAGGAGTAGGAGTAGTAGGAGTAGTAGTAGTAGTAGTAGTAGTAGTAGTAGTAGTACTACTAGTACTAGTAGTGATAGTCGTCGTAGTAGTAGTAGTAGTAGTAGTAGTAGTAGTGATAGTCGTAGTAGTAGTAGTAGTAGTAGTAGTAGTAGTAGTAGTAATAGTAGTAGTAGTAGTAGTAGTAGTAGTAGTAATAGTAGTAGTAGTAGTAGTAGTAGGAGGAGTAGGAGTAGTAGTAGTAGGAGTAGTAGTAGTAGGAGTAGTAATAGTAGTAGTAGTACCAGAAAACCACAAAGGCAGCTGCCTCAAGGCAACCTTACCAATGCTGAACCGCAGTCATTTTGGCAGCTCAAAGAGCAATTCCCACAGTCCACCATATTTTGCCACATGAGCTGCCACCATGGCCTCATGGATGAAGCCATTCGCTCTATGCTACCGTTATGTAGCGATGATCAGATGATCAACTATGAGCCAATGGCATCGCATTGGTGTCATCTGCAGGGGCTTTGCAGCACCTATGATATTGATGTATTGACCAATGCCTGCTGCATTCATGAGCCTGTGGATCTTCGATATGAGATCATTGCAGCATGCGAGAAGGCTGGCATGGAGACTGCTTCCATCCTCTTTTTAGGCGAATACATTGCGTAGAGATGTCTGTGCAATCATGCTGCCATGGAATGCTCAGTTTTGAAAGCTTTGAATCTGAATGTCCATTTGCTCTGCCTCTAGGCTCCTGGCACTGAGTTTGGTAGCTTTGCAACAAAAGCATTGTGTGTGCAAGCATTGTATTGCATCATTTCATACAATGCCCTAAACAAGAGAGACAGGGTCGTCATGTGCTCATGTGCGCTGATGGTCTGCTTTCGATGAGGCCAAAACTACTTGCATGCAATGATCAAGCAAGGGTTCTGCACCATTTGTTCCATTTTTGCAGTGGCCATGGTCTGTTGCTATGGCGTTCAATACTCATGTGCAGAGCCATTTTGACTCAAAGAGAGGAAGTGTTATCACCACCACTCTGCATGTGCTGCGCTGTCTAATATCATGATGTCATTGTCATTGTCCTCTTCCAGGTCTTGCCGACGAGTTTTGGTAATAATCCTGCCAACGCTGTTTTTGATGATACGCCTGCTTTTCCAGTGGTGGAACAAGCAGCATCAACGCCAACATCGTGCGAGAAAAGCTCTGCACAATTGGGTTGTCACAGAGTACCACTGGCCTCAAGAAGCAGATCATCTGGAGATCCTGAGAGAGACAAACGAATCAAACAAAGATATACCAGATGCTGAGCAAGTTGACCCTGCAGCACCAGCTCATGTCGCCTTGGCTACAAACCTGGCATACATACAGGTCCATGGTGCCAAGACAGCAGAAGGAGTCGATGGCTATGCTGCAGCCAGTTGGCTCCTAAAGCATTTGGCATGCCCCAACCACAATATCACTTTAGTGTGTTGGGGCAGCCCACACATGGAGCTTGCGAACGGCCCTTACAGTCGCAAAAAAAGTGGCCCAGCAGCATGCGAAAAGAGATGTGTTTTTGACAGCTTGCGAACCCAATTTCCTCACAGCTTCATATTGATATTGTTTACAGGGCACCAGATCGATCCTGTTGAATTAAGATCGCGACCGGGAACTGCAGAAGCCATCCTGACAATGCCAGCATTTTTGCAACCCTTGCCAGGCGGTCGTACCTATTATCCCCGCCACAGCAGAGGCTCACTACGAGCAGGTGATGTTGCAGAAGTTCAAACCCTCTTGCGAGTACCGCTTTCATGGACAGGATCACGGCCAAGTTTTAAATGTGTTCAAGCTTGTTTCGCTACTCGCTGAACAGTCTGGCAACATTCTGTTTTTGGGGGAAGAGCGTGCTGATCTTAGCGCTTGTTGCGCAGCATATCATCTTGAGGATGCGTGAGAAAAAAGCTGTCTACATTGTGTGCACATGAGCACATGACGCAAGTAACTCCTTGATTTGTGTGCCATTGTCCATGATGATGTTTCTCGCGCAGGTGTTGTTGACCAACCTTGACCATGGGAGTGGCAAGAACCTTTGAAGTATTTGAACAGGTTTGGGAGCGTTGCACCACTTCATGCATTTTTTCCCGAATGCGTAGCAAGGGTTCCCGTTTCACTCTGGGGGTTTGGGGGTTGAGGGTGTGTTCGCCAGACGTTGCGCAACCGTTCGCAACCGTTCNTTCCCGTTTCACTCTGGGGGTTTGGGGGTTGAGGGTGTGTTCGCCAGACGTTGCGCAACCGTTCGCAACCGTTCGCAACCGTCCGCAACCGTTCGCAACTGTTCGCGTGAGGGCCCTATGGCCGCTGTCTATGGGGGAAGCTGCAAAGCAAGTCATTTTTGGACGTTCCAGACGTGTCGCAACGTCATTTCGCGTGGCAGGCGTGACACTTCGTGACATTCCAACGTGTTTCAAGACGTGTCGAAAGTCGTTTTGTGTGGCAGGCGCAATACTTTCGCGACGTTTTCAAAAGTTGACTTACGTTTNTTCGTGACATTCCAACGTGTTTCAAGACGTGTCGAAAGTCGTTTTGTGTGGCAGGCGCAATACTTTCGCGACGTTTTCAAAAGTTGACTTACGTTTTTCTTGGCAGGCGCAGCACTTTGGACACCTCCATCGTCATTTTTCGTGGCAGGCGCAGCACTTTGGACGTGTGGTCTTGCGTTTTTTTTGCGAATCGCATTGTCAGGGCTGCGTCCAGGAGTGAAGCCGTGCAAATCGTGTGGCAGGCGTGGCATTTCCTCACATGTGATGTCGCGAAACGCCGCTGTCTATGGGGGAAGCTGCAAAGGTGATGATGTATGGGATGCAAAGTGACACAATTAAGTCTCGCACGAAATGCTCGTTTTCAGCTTTCCAACATGTCTTCTCTCGATTCTCTGACTGTCCTGTGGAGTCGCCGTGCCACTGGGGTAAGCTCCAAAACGAACCCGTTTTGGAGGTTTCCGCAGAGGTTGTAACGTCGCTTTGTGTGGCAGGCGTGGCATTTCGTGACATTCTCACGTGTCTGGAAAAAGTGTCGAAGGTCGTTTTGTGTGGCAGGCGCAATACTTTTGCGTCGTGTTCAAAAGTTGTGTTTCATTGTTCGTGGCAGGCGCAGTACTTTGGACACCTCCATCGTCATTTGTCCTGGCAGGCGCAGCATTGTAGACGTGTCGTGTTGTGTGGTTTTTGCGTCTATGGGGTAAGCTGCAAAAGTGATGAATGGGGGAAGCTGCAAAAGCGATGATGTTTTGGACGTTTCAAATGTGTCGAAACGTCGCTGTCTGTGGGGGAAGCTGCAAAAGTGATGCTGCTTTGGACGTTTCAAACGTGTCTGGCAGGTGTGGCATTTTGTGACATTTCAAGTCATGAGTGTCTCCCATGAGTATCTCCCAAGAGTGTCTTTCCAGGGGTGTCTCCCAAGAGTGTCTTCTCAAGAATGCCTCCTCGGAGTGTCTTCCCAAGAGTGTCATGCGAAGAGTGTCTCCCAAGAGTGTCTCCTAAGAGTGTCTCCCAAGCGTGTCATGCCAAGGGTGTCTTCCAAGAGTTTCATGCCAAGCGTGTCTCCCAAGAGTGTCTCCCAGGAGTGTCTTCCCAAGAGTGTCATGCCAAGAGTGTCTCCCAGGAGTGTCCGCAAGAGTGTCATGCCAAGAGTGTCTCCCAAGATTGTCTCCTAGGAGTGTTTTCCCAAGAGTGTCATGCCAAGAATGTCATGTCAAGAGTGTCATGCCAAGAAGGTCTCCCAAGAGTGTCTCCCAAGAGTGTCTTCGCAAGAGTGTCATGTCAAGAGTGTCTCCCAAGAGTGTCNGTCTTCCCAAGAGTGTCATGCCAAGAAGGTCTCCCAAGAGTGTCTCCCAAGAGTGTCTTCGCAAGAGTGTCATGTCAAGAGTGTCTCCCAAGAGTGTCTCCCAAGAGTGTCTTCCCAAGAGTGTCATGCCNCAGGAGTGTCTTCCAAGAGTTTCATGCCAGGAGTATTTCCCAAGAGTGTCTTCCCAAGAGTGTCATGCCAAGAGTGTCTCCCAAGATTGTCTCCTAGGAGTGTTTTCCNAGGAGTATTTCCCAAGAGTGTCTTCCCAAGAGTGTCATGCCAAGAGTGTCTCCCAAGATTGTCTCCTAGGAGTGTTTTCCCAAGAGTGTCATGCCAAGAATGTCATGCCAAGAGTGTCTTGTCAAGAGTGTTTTCCCAAGAATGTCATGCCAAGAGTGTCATGCCAAGAGTGTCTCCTAAGAGCGTCTCCCAAGCGTGTCATGCCAAGGGTGTCTTCCAAGAGTGTCATGCCAAGAGTGTCTCCCAAGAGTGTCTCCCAGGAATGTTTTCCCAAGAGTGTCATGTCAGGAGTGTCAAGAAGGTTTGTGTGAGCATTCGGGTTCGTGGGCTGCATCTTGTTGATTGATTGATGTACACCCCTGCTCAGGTGTATGTGGGCGGTTGTGGCTGCAGATTGCTTAATGCCTTTTGTTTGAAATCATCTACATTTTGCAAGTCTCAGCGCAGTGGTGGTATTAGCACAGATATTGCACGATTTCGGAAGTGAAAAAGGCAGACGCACCGCTGATCAGAGTTGAGTTTTGCAAGGATTTTGAAAGTAATTTCGATCTCTGCTTGCCCTGCCCAGAAATTCTCGCTGACTTGACCCCCCCTCTCAAGAGGGCTGCGATGTCGTCATGTCGTCTTTGCAGAGTTATGTTTTGAGGGTTTTGGCTGTGATTATGATCTCTGCCCTGTCCCCTCAGAAATTCTGGCTGAGTTGACCCACCCCTGAGGAGAGCTAGGATGTCGTCATGTCGTCATTCAAGAGTTGAGTTTTGCAAGGGTTTTGGCCGTAATTCTGATCTCTGCCTGCCCTGCCCACAAATTCTGGCTGAGCTGACCCCCCCCCCCCGAGGAGAGCTAGGATGTCGTCATGTCGTCACTCAAGAGTTGAGTTTTGCAAGGGTTTTGGCCGTAATTCTGATCTCTGCCTGCCCTGCCCAGAAATTCTGGCTGAGTTGACCCCCCCCTGAGGAGAGCTAGGATGTCGTCATGTCGTCATTCAAGAGTTGAGTTTTGCAAGGGTTTTGTCTGTATTTTTGATCTCTGCCTGCCCTGCCTAGAAATCCTGGCTGAGTTGACCCCCCCTCTGAGGAGAGCTGGGATGTCGTCATGTCGTCATTCAAGAGTTGAGTTTTGCAAGAATGTTGGCTGTATTTTTGATCTCTGCCTGCCCTGCCCAGAAATCCTGGCTGAGTTGACCCCCCCTGAGGAGAGCCTCCACGAGGCATGTGAGGTTGTGACCATGCCCAACTAGGGGCGAGGTTTTGCTCACCTGCAGCGCTGCGGGTCATTTCGCTGGAAAAAAAGAGCCTCTGGAATTGTCATGACACAAGTTCATAGAGATAGAAATGCTGCAGGCAGTCAGAAATCTGAGGACATTGACATGTTAGCATGTACATCACCGATCTTCAGCTCAAAAGGTAGGACATTTTTTAGCGTTCGATCCATATTGCCATCATGGATCTGTTGATGAAAGCTCATTTGCTCCTTGGGAACGAAGCATCAGCACAAATGTTCATTTGGTGCCACAAATCTCGGACCCCTCATGCCCTGTTGGTCTCTGAAGAGACAGGCAGAGATCAGATGCTGACCAAAGCTGACAACCAGCATACCACCATTAAATCCAAATGGCATGGCAAGTGCGAGTTTGACGGCGAGAAGATGGTGATACATTTGCATTGGCTTGGAGAAGAAAGCAAACTACGCCTGATCCAGCTCCAATGGGATGACAGCTTGAACGCATATGCCACAACTCACATCATCGTGAAGCCAGTGGAACATTTGACAGCCAATCCCATGGCTTCCCTGTGTTCCTGCAGTGCCTGCCTGCCTTTGCATTGGTTGAATGGATGTCGCCAACATGTACTCCTTTTGGATTTGCAAAACCAGAAGGTGAATATGTTCTCTTATGCCAACAACGAGCATACAGATGTCATCTCTTCAGGTTGGCATGGACATGCGCAGTTCACATTGCAGCACCAACAGCTGCATTTGGCCCTGCATTGGAAGGGAGACGCCAGCAAATTGCGGCAGGTTACCTTGCTATGGGACAAAGTTGCGTAGTTGGGCGAAGCCCAACGAGCTTTTACGAAAGGTGAAAAGGTAGGGTGGGTGGGCGGGCCTCTCTCTCCCCGTAAGATGGGGTTCTCTCCTTCTCCCTCTCCTGGCTGCTCTGCTTGCTGGGGTGCTCCTTTAGGTTCTGCCCTCGCGCCTTGTATAAGATCGCTCGCACCAGGTAGGGTCTCCGTAAGATGGAGAAGGTCAAGGTTTAGGTTTCTTGAACTTCCTATTTAGCTGCCCCCGTATGATGGGGGATTCTTCACGAAACAAAATACAAACTTAGCCTGCGCTCCCTCAAGGTTTTTGGTAGGAGGGGCGTAAACAGCTGCGCCGGTGGGATGTGACGGAGCAATGTTTGTAGGGCTTCGGTCAGAAGTCAGCCGCGTGCTGGCAGAGAACTTTCGGAACCTCCAGGTCTTACACGAAGCTCTTGACCAGCCCGGTGGGCTAGTTGCACTGGCCGATGAGGTTGCAAAGAGGCTGGGTGAAAACAACGTGGAGGTAGCCCACGAACTGAGGATGTTCCGTCAGAACACCGAGAGGGATATGAAGAGGGAGCGCAGACTCTTGCACAAGAGGCTGGTTTGCCCCAGGCTTGAAAGTGTCTCCTGGGACGCTAGTGTGCTACAGGAGTCCTATGACCATCTGCTGGACAAGGAGACCGTTCCGATTAGAAAGGCCCACAAAAGCAGACTTTCTCAGGCTCTGACTTTGGAAGTGGGCAACCCAATGGAAGTTGCCGAAGAAGAAAGAGTTCGATGGGCAAACGAACTCGCCGAGTACATGATCGAGGCAGAGCTTCCTGTGGCCAAGATCGTTGAGAAGGTTGGGTCCCAGGTGAAGATCTGGGGGAGGATCTTTGGGTCCAGACGTGCAAAGACCCTAAGAAACCGTGCCATGGTGTGGAAGAAGTTTTACATCTGGCTGGTGTTGACCCGAGCAAGATGTTGGCCGGAGGGGATCCACGACGTGCTGGATTACATGGAAGGAAGAGTGGCAGATGGGTGTGGCCACACAGTGCCACAAGGGATCATGGGCGCCCTGGCACTCTTGGAGACAGTTGGGCGCGTAGAAGATGAGAAGAAGCTGTCAAAGGACCCCATGCTCCTGGGAGCGGTCAGGAACATGCAGGTGGAGCTGCAGAAGGGGGCCCCACCTCGACGACAGGCCAGACCGCTGCTGATCGCGGTGATCATCGGCCTGGAACTGGTGGTGTGCAGTGACCACTACAAGGAATATGCAAGAATCATAGCATGGGTCACTTTACTCATGTGCTGGGTGTCGCTACGAGCCGACGATGTGCAGTGGGTCGACCCGACCCGTATGCGCATGGACAGCCTTTGTGTCCGCTTCACCTTGCTGCAGACGAAGACCACGGGGCCTGGAAGAAGGGCAGTTGAGGTCCCAGCCTTTGTCGCCCGTGATGTGGGTCTTTCTGGACAAGACTGGATTGGGACAGGGTGGGACCTCTATCATTCAGCAGGATTCTTGTGGGAAAGGAGTTACTTCCTGCCTGCACCCAACAGGGACTGGAGTCATGGTGTGAAGAAGTATCTGAGCACCGAGAACTTCAACTCCTACCTGGGCTACGTGCTCACCCTGACGAAGAGACCAATACGCAGCGGAGGAAACCTGCGAGGCTGGGAAGAGAGCGGAGAACCCTTGCTGGCGGGCGAGCTCTCCAGCTTTTGGTCGGGCCATGGACCTCGACATTTCCTACCCACGCATGCAGCCAATGTGGGAATAGGAAAAGAGCAGCGGGACTTTCTGGGAAGATGGGAAGCCGGAGCCCAAGAGAGCAACGCCTACATCATGAGCGCCAGACAGGCGGTGCTTGGTATCCAGCGGGAAGTCAACCGCTGCATATGTGAGGGCCATCAAGGGCTCACTGAGGGGGAGCTCATTCAAGAGCTGAAGGCCTATGGTGAGGCCAGAGGGATACATCAGAGGGATGGCCGGTGGTTGCACGTTCTGCGGCGCCTCCCCAATCACTTGTATGGGTTGGAAACAAAATTTCCGACCATGGTCCTGGCCTTTGAAGATGATGATGAGGAGGGCCTCATGGAAGGCATGGACCGGCCGGTCCCAATGGAAGAGCCATCTGAAAGAGAAGGTGCAGCCTCGAGCAGTGATAGGGCCAAGTACTGGATCTCCATCTCAAGGAGAACGGGGTTCAGGCGGCTTCACAAGGCGGCCGGATGTGGCACCATGCCATGGACGGTGGGCATCACTGAGGAGGCGGAGACCATCCCAAAGGCCAAGGCAGATGCCTGGTGCAAGATTTGTTTCCGCCAGGAGCTGGACGAGAAGAGGACTGAAGAGGAGTCCAGTACCTCGGGCAGCTCATCTAGTACAGATGAAGATGCGGAGCCTGAAGCTGAGGAACCGCTGACGTAAAAAGATGTGAGGCGGTGTAAGAGTGCTGCAACGTTGAGAAATCTGAATATGTAAGGTAAGATACGTTTGATCTCAAGTCTGCACGGATGACATGACATGTGCAGTGAGTAGGACATGTGGGCGTAAGAAGCCCGGGCGTAAGATGCCCAAGGTATGCAAGGGAGGGGGAAAGAACCCCGGTCGTAAGAAGACCTCAGAATCCTCTTCATGCAAGAGCTTCCGGCTCAAAGGAGGAGCGTAGGCAGAAAGGAAGCAACGACTGGAAGTTAGGCCAAGATGGCGAAGAGATTAAATATTGATCAAAGGCTTGCAAGACAGAGCCCATTGGTTCGTTCAAATTTATCTGAACGTGGTAGGACAGAGGGGGGGTAAGAGCACTGTAGTTGCCGAACGATGGCCGTGCCCCCGCTGGATGATGCACAGAGGAGAGCTTGGCTGCAGAGCCATGTGGACGCAGATCTGCTCTACGTCTTGGATCAGATGGGTGTGGCGCTGGAACGTCAGCATGACTTGTGCCAGCACTACAAGAGTATCGCGCTCTTTGCGGCGATAGCAGATACCAGGGCAGACGCCAGGACAGCTTTGGCGAGGGATCTGCAAATAGATGTGGCAGCCAATGCGGCCGCCCGGGCCAGCCTTGCAGCCGTTGTTGCGGCTTGGCAACAAGCAGCGGACGCTGCGGAGAAAGAGCGGGGCCTGAAAGCGGAGGCCCGGGCCCTGGGATTGCCGAAACCGCTTTTGCAGACCGAAAAGCACGCAATGCGCGCTGCTGTCGAGCGCCAACTTGGCCGACTGGACGAACGAGAAGAACCCAGTGGGGACTACATCTCTTTGAAAATGGAAGAGACGGAGGCTGGAGAACTGCTGGCTTCGTCATTAGACGAAATAAGCAGCGTCAAAGATGACGTTAGCTCCCAGCTCCAGTCGAGTCTCGACCCGTCAGGGCGTTTGAGAATAACAAAAGAGAAAAAGAGGGCCCGAATGCCCACCAATAGTGAAGAGCTGCGCACCAAGCTCAAACTGGAGTGCCACGCATTGTTAATGTTGGCCGCCCGCTTCAAGAACAAGACCTGGTTCCAAGAACTCTCCACTACCACCTTCCAACGGTATGTGGATTTTTTACTGGGAGACAAGATCTACCAGCTCCAGATCTCTAAGGGGGACGGCAGCAGCCAAACAACAATGGCAAACCCCAGTTGGGACCTTATGCTCAGCTACGAGCACCGGCTGCGCAAAGAGGCTTACAAGCGCGCCTCAAGAGATGGCATCACTATCAACGATGCCCTGGCAGCAGTGGTGGCGGATTCAAATCTGAAGGAGACCTATTTCGTCACCCCCTTGACCTTGGAGTTTGCAAGGCGCACCACAGCCTCGAGCTCAACCTCCTCACCTGCCGCTGGGAGCTATGATAAATGGAGACCCAGCACCAAGGGTGACAGCAACAAGCGCCCTGGACCCAAAGGAGGTGGAAAGGGAAAATCCCGAAAAGGAAAGCTGGGAGCAAAGTCAAACAACGCCGGATGGACGCCAGATTTGCTATGCATTCAACAATGCAACGTGCAATGGACAATGTGGGCGAGTTCATGTATGTCAGTTTTGTTTATCGCCGGAGCACGGGCGAAATCAGTGCCCAAAACAGGCGGGAAAGGAGCCCGCGGCCGGTAAGAGCGGCCAGGCGACGAACCACTGACAAACGGACGCTGAAAGTTTCACCTGGGAGACGTGGCATCAGGAAAACGCGGCTGCCCCAGTGTTTCATGTGCTGTATCTTTTTGCTGGCGCCCACCGCAAAGCTGATGTGGGAGGATACATGGCCACTTGGGCCAAAGACAACAAGGTCACCCTCAAGGGGTTACAAATTGACATCCTGCGGGATTCAGCCCATGACCTGCTGCAACAACAGGCCTGGTCTTGGGTTGTCGCACAGCTCCGTGCAGGAGTAGTTTCACTTTTGATTGCAGCACCACCTTGCAACACTTACAGCAGGGCAAGGTGCCAATATCGAAGCAGAGGTGGACCTCGACCACTTCGTGACTTCCAGTTTCCAAGGGGTTTTCCTTGGTTGAGTGAGGCTGATCGAGCCACCGTATCCCAGGCCAATGAGTTGGTGGACAAATCTTTCGAAGCCTGCACTCTGGCACTTCAAGCAGGAGGTGACTTTTTGTTAGAACACCCAGAACAGCTGGGCAGAACTCAAGGGCAAGTGCCCGCCAGCATCTGGGACTCCGACGAGACAGCGGAGTTGACAAAAAGGTGCGGACCTTCGCATTCTTTCAGTGCCAGCTCGGTGCACCTAGTTCCAAACCCACTAGGTTTTTGACCACTCTGGGAGACTCCCAGTCCGGCTATTTTGGGCTGCACCAGCTTGATGCGGATGGTAAATATTTGGGGCCGCTTCCAGCCCATTGCCCTCATGGCCCATCTTCTCACGAAGCATTGGTGGGAAAATCTGCTGATGGCGCTTGGAAGACCGCACCATCCGCCGCCTATCCGGCACAAATGTGTGCCTGGATCGCTTCCATGGCAGGGTCTGCCCTTCTACGCTGTCGGGGGGGCAAGGACAGCCCACTGCAACACCCTCTCCAGGACCCTCGACAACAGCAACAGAGGAGGATCCCTTTCACGGAGTTTTGAAAGGAGCGCTTTTGGAGCACAAGGGCATGCCCATGACGTGCAATTGGCATGCCAAGGTCCCCACTAGTTTCAATGATGGATGTGGCCTCTGCTCTCCAGGACGCTGGCCTCCTGCACGCCGAAATTTTCAAGGAGGAGAGCGGGGCGAGTTCATTGACAGGCTGGCGGCGCTGATCAAAAACTTTACAAGAGAAGTGATCAAAGATACCCAGCGGACGTTTTTCGCTCTCTCCTTGGGGAAGTTAGAAAGCGCCCCTTTTTCAGAAGAGCAGATGGGGAGGTTGCGGAGAGCTTGGTTCGCTATGTTGCCTGCCCCGGAGGAGGCTGAGAAGATTCCGGAGGGACAACCCTTCTTCCTCCATGCGTTGGCGCAGACCGCCCGTAAGATGGGAGAGGAAGACTCAGATGTGTTGGACACAGGAGAAGATAACTATTGTGATGGCCGTATGGTGGGCTACAAATATACTTTTCCAAGGGTCCCTTTGGTCTTCAGACCTAAGCTGAAGGAGCGGCAGTACGACGAGTCGGAGTACCGCCCGGAGAACGACAACTATGGGTCAGCAAAGGACCACAAGCAACAGATTGAGACACAATTTGCGGAGGAGGAAAAACTGGGCTTCATGTTCCCCTTGACTGAAGCCGAAGCCAGGCGCAGGTACGGGGACCGCTTGCGAGTGGCGGCATTAGGTGCCATACCTAAGGATGATGGACGGGTGAGAGTGATTTTCGATGCAACGCACTTCGTCCAAGTGAACAACCACATTGGTATCTTGGATCGTTTGGAATTCCCCGGACCTGAGGCTAGCGCGACAGCTATGGAAACCACCCTGGACTCAGGTTTCAGATTGATGGTGGCCATTGCGGCCGACATTGCCCTGGCCCACCGGAGGTTCAAACATCGGGCTGAAGATGTGGGCCTTTTGGGATGCCGAGTGGAGCCGGAAGGACCTATATGGTTTAACCGAGTGGGTACTTTTGGAGTTGCTTGTGCAGCCTACCACTTTGCAAGGCTGGCATCCCTCGTGGGACGAATTGTCATGAGGCTCCGGAGGCAGGACCATGTCTTTCAGCTGCTCTTTGCAGATGATCTGAAGATGATGGCAGCGGGACAGGAGAAGTACGACCTCATTTGGTACATGATCATCTCTTGGATCATTGTTGGGGCTCCTTTCCGCTGGCCAAAATTTCGAGGAGGGGTGTGCCTGGAGTTCGTGGGTTTCTACATGGACTATTGCAAATTTGAGGTGGGATTATCCGAGCGGAGGACGAGTTGGATCGTGCAATGGGTCCAGGAGGTGCAGGGAAACCACGGCTTGGTAGCCCACCGGAGGTTTGTGGAGTTGGTTGGAAGGCTGGTGTATGCAAGTCAGGTTCTGACCTGGGTCAAACCGTTGCTCGCGCCTCTCCATGCGTGGAAAAGTTCGATAAGGCCCGGCACAGTCGCAATCTTGCCTCAGACTGTGTCGGTCATCCTCCTCCTGATTTCGGAGATGTTGACAAAAGGATACAACCGCACCACTGGTCGCAGTCCAAAGAAATCGGGGCGGCAGGAGTTCCGTACCGATGCAAAGTGTGCATCCGACCGGGTGGTGCTAGGAGGATGGGAACTGGGATCGGAACAAGATCCGAAGAAAGCACGCTGGTTTAGCCTGGTGCTCACACCGCAGGAGGCACCCTGGCTCTTTGAGGGTTCCACAGTACAGGCCATGAGTACGGTTGCAGAACTTTTGGCAGCCTTGGTTGCGATGGAGACGTTTGGATATTTCAAAAGGGGAGGCCTTCCGTACAGATTGGTGGTAGAGGCTGGGACGGACAACCTGGCCACGGAACATATTTCTTTGAAGACCTCCACCAACAAATTTCCTTTGGCCTATGTGCAGATGCACCTTCATCTCAAATGTTTCTTTCATGGCCTGGTTCTACGCCTGAATTGGAGGCCCAGGGAAACCAACCAAGAGGCCGACGACCTCACGAACGAGAAGTACGATCGTTTCACAATGTCCTTGAGATGCGAGGTGTCTTGGGGGAAACTTGAGTTTGATCTTTTAAAAAGAATGCTGGAGCTGAGGGACGAGGTCCGGGAATGGAACGAGCGAAAGAGACAGCTCGGGAAGCCTGGGGGTGGCCTCACGAAGAGGCAGAAGCAAGAGTCGAAAACCAGGTGGTGACTCCGCTGAAGGTGGGTGGAAAAGGAACTCCATCACCACTTGGTCGTAAGAGGACTCAGTAAGATAGCTTCACTGTGGGATCCCATCGAAAGAGATGGATGGATCCGAACACCTCCAACCCGNGGAACTCCATCACCACTTGGTCGTAAGAGGACTCAGTAAGATAGCTTCACTGTGGGATCCCATCGAAAGAGATGGATGGATCCGAACACCTCCAACCCGGACCTCAAAATTGAGGATGAAAAAGGTGTGCTCCAGCGGACTCGTTGAACTTCAGTGATGTCACAATCTTGTCTTGCGAATTGTTTGAGTTTTTGATATAAGATTGATTTCGACGCGTAGAGTTTCGTAGCGCTCGCTCCACCCTTTTCGTATGAAGTGAAATGCAATGTGCATGTAGATTTGCACAGGACAGTACGCCCTTTGCTCGGACCGCCGATGGCTCTGTAGCTCTCTAAACAACATCAAAGGCTCATCATTCTGCGAAAAAAGAAATGAGCTGTGCTTCTTCAAGTTGCTTGCATTCAGTGCTCTTTTAGATCAAGTCATCAGTGTTCGTTATAGGTGATATTGACCAGCTCTTGAAGATGTCATGACACAAGTTCATAGTAGTCACCAGTGCTCAAACCTGTAAGCGCTAGGCTTTCACATGATGTCAGCGTTGCTTCTATGGAGTATGGCCAATTTGGAGGAGCAGTTGAAAGACGAGCTCTTAGTCAAGGGTATGCAGCTTGCAGATTTGCTCTGGCTATACGGTTCCTTACCCACCAGCAATTCTGATGTTGCAGAAGTCAGCGGTCGCAAGCAGTCAAAAGCTCTGAGCCAACACCCTTTGAGGGTGAGAGCTAAGATGTTGGCAGATTTGATTGCAACACACATTCTGCAAATGTCAGAGGCAGAGGCGATTTCAGAAGTGGTGACCACGCAGATGGCAGGAGGCTACATTCGTTGGGTTGCACATGCCAATGGCTTACATCTGTGGGAGCCAACAGTGTCGCGATTAGTTCAGAGTTGGATGTGGATGAGGGACAGCCTCGCGCAGAGAGGATATGATAAACTTTATCAGGCTGCTCTGGCTTTGCAGGAGCCATATATGGGATCCACAGTGGTGGACTTGTTGAGCACCTTTTTGGATGCATTGCAGAAGACGGACAACAGTGAAGAGTTTCGCCAACATTTGCGAAATATGGCCGACCTCTTTGGGTTGAAAGTTTTGCATCCCAGCTGTGGGTCGAGCTCGCAAACTTCAGACTGCATTCAAAAGCTTTCTGTTGAGAATCGCTCAGAAGGCAGGATTGGAGCTGACAATCAAAGCCCTGGGAAGACTTGGGCAGGGCGTTTCAATTGTCCAAAAAAAAATCAATGAGATGGACATAGCTTCCACAATGCAATGAATGAACAGGGTTTGACTGCTGCGACAGAAGAATCGCTATTTGAATGCTGCGGCATTACTTTGAACGCGCTCGAAAAAAATCCAACATAACTTTGCCTTATTTGTTTGGCATGCAGGCTCTGTAGTTCTCTAGACAACATCAAAGGCCGATCATTCTGCCAAAAAAGACATGGGCTGTGTGTCTTTGATGTTGGCAATATGTCTTTTTAGTTGCTTGCATTCAATGCTTTTTTGGATCAAGACATCAGTTAGAGAGTTCGCTGTAGGTGGGACTAATGAGGACTATGTTCATATTCATGACATTCATCTATGTTAGTGTCTGTAGTGACACTACTGAAGCTGCAACTTGTGATGCCAAAGGCCCGCATCTCTGTGGTTCGTGGAAGGGGAATGGGCTCTGGTTGCAAACGTTTTCGGTGGTGACCAAGAGGTGATCTATTGTTTCAGAGGAGAACCGGTGCCTTTTAACCACTTCCAGAATCCTTCCAAATATGCGGCGTCATTCTTTCGCAAGCGGTCGGTTGCTTCTGTCATAAGATCGAAGATGCTTACCGAGAATAGAGTGATAGGCCCTTTGCCACTAAGCTTCATTTGATAGGCTATGAGCAGCAGGGCCATGCACACAATTTGAAAACAGATACCACTGTGAACTATGTTTTTAGGAAAGCATGTGTTAACATTAATACAATTGCCGGTGGAACCCACAAACATTGGTTCATATCCGACAAGATGTTTTGCCAACCATTGACCTTCGAGTTGTAGCCATAGTGGCGGGGTGTCATATCCATATGATTTCTTGGAATTGGGATCGCAAAAGTGGACTGTCCAATGATTCTTGCGAAGATGTGTACGATTTAAAAATGCTAAAACTACATGATTAGCCATATCCCCCCTTATTATAAAAAAGGTATTATCTGGTCGAGCCAAAACATATGCCTGAACGACTATAAGATACACACCTTGAAGTCTCTCTTTGTATAATGGAAGGTCCATGTAGACACCGATGCATAAGTGCTGCATTGCAGGTTATCTGTAAGGTCTACAGTGTCGTAACCATGCCTGCCAGGGTAGCAGACTATGTCAGAATGGGCTTCTTGTGGATTTTGAAAACACGCGTTTCTCCATGTTTTGAAATCAACTTTCATTGTACCAGTCTTCAGTTTTTTAGTGTCATATTGTGCATTTGGTGCATCCCTTTCAATCTCTAAAGCAGGTTTCATATAATTGGACAAGAAATCAGGTATGCTGTGTAAATGTTCTTGATCAACAAACTGTTGACTTCCAAATTGATTGCCTGCAATACATCTGTGCTCGCGTGTTGACCATATACAGCTATTGGTTTGGTTGCACGATTTTTCATTTCGAAATTGACGGCAAGGCAATTTTCTTTGATACTTATGTGGAAATACTGCAGAGAACAGGAAGGACATGTTTGCTATCTACCCCTACCAGGATGGAAAACTGATGAAGATGCAGAAAGTAAGGTGCAGAAAATAAGGCAACATTCGAGTTCCATGATTACACAGCTCAAGGCTGGCAGAAATTGTTTTTGCAATTGTTTGTACCTACACATTGGTCATCACTAGTGCAGCACGCCCCTTGTGGCAGGCGATTGGGAGGCACACAGCCTAAAACTCTTCCAGGAAGAGCGAATACTTGCACCTGAAAAACAGGCCAACCTCCAAATGTGTCACAAACAGCTGATGCAGATGAATACAGTTTTGGAACACTTTCGTTTGTACCACAAACTCCGCTGTTAACAGGTACATCTGTAGCGAGGGCGTCTGAATGCAGGAGCCTGAATAACATTTGCCATCTGCAGTACAGTAGGGGTAGCATTGCTCTCCGTTAGAACAAATATCACCTGGATACTTCATATTTGATCATTTTTTAAAACTGATGACGTGCAAGAGGGTTTGATGACTTTTTGCTATGGGCAGATTGTTCATAGAATATAGTCTCGCAAATTGCTGAGGGCTCTTAGAGTTTCTTTAGCCCTTTCTTATTGCTATTGGTTCCAATGGCGGATGCCAGGATCCGAGGGCGTGCGATTGTTTCATTGGTGGCGGCCTCAATCATTCGTTGTTTTCAATTTGCTGTAGAGAAAGCGGTGGATAATCGTTGATTTTCCCTTTGGCGGGAAACTAGTCTTGTGTCTTTCCATCAGGCCATTGTGTATTCAAATTCCTGAGACTTGAAAGATATCAAAAAATAAATACCAGCATGCTTTTATTGCCTGAGTTGCGACCGGGATGCAGCTTTAGCGTTTGTGATCTATTCTTTTTAGCTTTGCAAATCTGATTGTATGAATTTGATGTCTGTGGGCGAAGTATCTAAAAAATTGACACCTGCTTTTTTATGGAAGAACTGGCAGTTTGTCTTTGTAGTTTTGGGATTCTTGTTGCTGACTCTTGCAACTGGAGTTCTTGGCGCCGCTGTGTGAGCCAAGAGGTGCGTCAATTAGGCATGCATCAATCGCGTCAAGGTTTGCCTTTTTTCTCGCATAGTTTTGTTTGTTTGCCATGTGATATCGCAAAGTGTCATGGCGTTTTTTGCTGTAGTGGTTGCGGCAGTCTCTATTTTTTTCTTTTGCATGGCCCCTGTGCAGGCAGCCTTCAGAGGTCACGAGCGGAGACGCTTGCGTGTGGGAAAAAAAGTATCTGTTGCTCTTGGTGGTTTTCATGACATGTCGTTGTTTTTGCATGGGTGGTCGAAAGGAAGAGAGACTACATGCTTGAAAATCTTATCAAAGTGGTAGAAATATTTGTTTTGGATGCATGTTTTGCTTTGAATGCCGATTGGTTTGGAATTTGTCTCGCAAGAGGAATGCGAAGATTTGAAGCGTCTAAAATATATTGATTGATTTGCTTTGCGGTTTGTGATTTCCTTTCACCATTGGGTGTGCGCTGCGCAGCGTGATTTCTCAAGCTGGGTTAATAGCGGTACTTTGGGCTGTCCTTCTTGGATTTTGCAGTCGCTTTTTGCGCCCAGCGTTGTCATGCAGCCTGCATGTCTTTTTTTGTTAACATCTGTTACCGTAGTTGTTCTTCCTTATTGGGTTTTTGTTGGCTCGTCTAGCCACTTTTGGGGCCGTGCATTTTTCTTTGAAGGCCCTGCGTTTTGCTGACCCTTTTCGCTGCTGACTTTTCTGTTTTCGGTATATCTCCGAGGTCGTTAAAGATGTCTTGCGAGGCACGTTGTAGTCCGCAGCCTTTTTTGTAAGGTCTTTGTTTGCTGTTTTTTGCGCCTTTGATTTCACATGTTCCATTTTTTTTTGTATGTCTATGGTGCCTGATCAGGTCGATGCAAAGTATCAGAGTGGTGGGCGTCGCGCAGGAGGACGGCATCTGAAGGCATGTTTGATTCGTTTGATGTGTTTGTAGTTGTGCTAAGTCTGTTTTTTTTTACGGAGATTTTCGATGTGCCTTTTCCTTTTTTAATTGTTTGCAGGTTGTCTTTTTCGTGGCGCGGCTTCTTTAGAGCATTGTCTTTCCCCGAAAGGGGATGCAGTGACTTGCATCTGGGAGCACGTCGCGAAGAACCCCCGGGTGCTTCCCTTAGCTTTTGCATGTTTGCTTGGTTTTGTTTATCTAGATGCTGCCGGTGGGCTGAGGATTCGCCGTGGCTGTCCTGGTCTTCCTCTTTCCTTGTTGCGTTTTGGTTTGCCCTCGCGCGGGCGAAGGAAGGCAGGCTTTTTTCCCCTTTTGGTTAGGCCCTTTGTTTTGTTCTTTTTTTGTTCCAACCCTAGTCGCAAGCATAGGTGAACGGCGCGTCCTTGCGGTTCTCCGAGCTGGTTCTGTACGTCTCTGGAATCTGTACGAGGTTGGGCTTGTCGTCTTGAATATTCAGGTGGTTGTGCTGATTATGTTTGTTTGGTGTTGTGCGTCATAGAAACAAACATTTCGATCGTGATACATTGGCTGGCTAGGACAAAGACTCATCCCAATTTTTTTCTGGCATGCTGGAACAGTGTCATTGGAATATATTGGAATAACCCTGGGTGGAACAGCGTTTTTCTTCTTGATTGTTTTTGACAAGTTCATTCAGTTGTGTTTCTTGTGTCTTTTTTGCTCCAGGATTGGTGGGCAAATCAGGAGGGCGTGACGACCTCCTGGTGCTCGCGCGCTAATTGGCAAAAGGCCATTCGCTATACGGACTGGGCCAGAGAGCATATCTCTGGCCCAGTCCATGCGGAAGATGTGTTCTTCTATGTAGTTGCTTGGATCAATGTTTTGAGAAGTTAAACTCCCGACCATTTTGCAACATGCAAAAGCCAAAATGCGAAGAGCCACAGAAGAGAGAAGCACAGACAGGGAGAAATCGAGAAGAGAGAATATCAGAAAGGAATCAGTCAGAAGAGAGAAGATGCAGCCACACGAAACGTTAGGAAAGTGGCAAAACATTGTCTTTTTCCTATGTTTTTTCTGCTTTGGAGGGTCGAAAAGAAGGCTCGCTAAAGCGACAGGTGCAGGAGTCATTTGGGCACCTGAGAGATCAAAAATGTTCACGCGGCTGGGGCGCGAAGCATATTCGGAAGGTCAAAAGCGTTTAAAAAGGATTCGGAGCAGGTTTGGAAGTCGTGATGCGGAAGAAGTGCACACCGCTGTGGCGCGAAGTGTGTTCCTACACCAAAATGAAGATATATTGGACCGCTTTAGGAAGTTGAGCAGTTGAAACAAGTGCACGCCGCTGTGGCGCAAAGAAGGTTAGAAAATGAAAAATCGCATGCCGCTGTGGCGCGAGGCACGTTTGGAAGTCAAAAAGCTCGCGAAGCACGTTTGGAAGTCAAAACGCGAAAAAATACCACATGCTCGTACCGTTTTTGCAGATTGAAGCGACATGTTGTGTGGCAGGTGCAAATGATTCTGCATCTTGTCAAGGTTGCGCTGAATGTGCAAGTTTTGTTGCGTTTTCGAACATGGTGGCAGGCGTGCGACAATACAAGAGTATCTGTAAAGTTGCATTTTGCATGGCAGGCACAGTACAAAAGACATATTTAGCAGACCTGCTCAGAGTTCAAAGCGCTGATTTTCCGAGAAAGGTTTCATTTTCGCGTTTCAGATGTTCAGTTTTGCAATGATATAAATATTCTTCGTATGACCTGCTGGCTTCACTGTTTCCTAGCAGGTGCAGTATTTTAGACAGATGGAGTGGAAAAATCACATCGTTGTCATGAGATCGTCAGCGGCATACTCAGCTTTCTATTTGCGAAGCAAGTGTCGCAGAATTGCAGCGTTTTTATGTTGCCACTTTCGAAAATGGAAAGGACGCCTTGTGGAATTCTTCGTTTCAGCATGTTTCACTACGCTACACTAGGCTCATCCACATTATTTATTTCAACCATTTGTGCAACAACTACAAAAACTAGAACTACACTACAACTACACTGCAACTACAGTAGTGACCACAACTTCACTATATTACAATTACAACTACAACCAAAGTTATAATACAACTACAACAGCTACAGCTACAAACTGAAACTACTACTACAACTACAATTACCGCAATTTCTATTACAGCTACGACTGCAACTGCAACTAAAAGTCCTACTGCGCCTGTAACTACAACAACTACAACTACGGTAATTACAACACCAAAAACAACATCAACAACAACAACAACAACAAGAACAAGAACAAGAACAAGAACAAGAACAAGAACAACAACAAGAACAAGAACAAGAACAAGAACAAGAACAACAACAAGAACAAGAACAAGAACAAGAACAAGAACAAGAACAAGAACAAGAACAAGAACAAGAACAACAACAACAACCACAACGACAACGACAACGACAACGACAACGACAACGACAACGACAACGACAACGACAACGACAACGACAAGAACAAGAACAAGAACAAGAACAAGAACANACAACGACAACGACAACGACAACGACAACGACAACGACAACGACAACGACAACGACAACGACAACGACAAGAACAAGAACAAGAACAAGAACAAGAACAAGAACAAGAACAAGAACAAGAAGAACAACAACAACAAGAACAACAACAACAACAACAACAACAACAACAACAACAACAACAAGAACAACTTCAACTTCAAGAACTACAATGACAACAGCTACTACAATTATTACAACATACTACAACGACATTCACAACTACAATTACAATTGCAAACGCGGCTACAACTACAATTAGAGAAAAAAGAACTACGCTGCTTTGCCTCCAGAAGCTTGTTGGCTCATCAGTGCGTTCGCTCTACCAACCATCATGTCCAGCAACCAAACTCTCCTATAGGTTTCCTATCTTTGAAACTTTCGCCAGCGTGTTGTGCGGTATACATGTTGATGATTTGGTGCATTGCATCTTCTTTTTTCATGATGTCTAGCATGTCTATTTCACTGAGGAAATCGAAGTCTCGCGGTTTGACTTGAACTGGCTGCGTCTACAACGTCTACGCGACGCAAGTTTCCCAGCAGTTCCTGCATTGTTGCTGAAGGTTGTTTTGCTTGTTTTTGTTTTTGGCCGAGGACCTGGACGTTCCCGTTCATCGGCAGGAAATGTTTTCCAAGGCCTTGAGAAATCATTTTCAGGAATTTGTTTTTTTATCTATTTTTTAGCTTCGTGGTTTCTGTTGTCCAGGTGATGGAGAAGTGTCTCAGGTAGCTGTCAGACTGCCTGCTTTTCTTTGTCAGGCGAGTCTGCATTGCTTGTAAACGCGTGCTTTTCGGTTGAATAGAATGCTTTGGCCGTGAGTATTATCGATCTGTTCTCGTTTGCCTGGCAGGTTTGCAAAGTAGGGTGGGGTTCTTAAGACCTGCGGGCTTTTGAACATGGACTAGCAAGATGCTGAGCAAGCAAGAAAAGTTGTGCGTTTCCGTGAAAATGTGCGAATCGAGCTACTAAAAGCATGGTTTTGGCAATATGTCTTTTCAAATGGGATTGATAGGTTGTTGCAGTGATATTCTTCTGGTTGTGTCTTTGCGGTTCAAGCAAATTCCGCGCTGGTCTGCAACTGGCTGCAACTGGTTTTTTTATTGGCTGCAGTCCTTTCAATGAAGGCGCGAGTATTTTTCTTTTCTTTTGTTCGATGGAACAATTGAGTATCCGTGGGAAGGGTCTCGGGCAACTCCTCGAGCTTTGTTAGTTAGGCACTTGTTATGTGATTGTCGCAGTTGAGCAGACAAGTGCAGGTTGCGGGATTGCCAAGCAGTCGATGGGGGTGAAATTGCATTTCACAGAGATTGGGCGCGTGCAACTGAGTGCAAATTTTGTTAGTTGGCTAGAGAAGAGTTGCACGTTTGCTTGTAATAGCCATGTTCTTGCGAAATTAATTTTTTTCGATTCGCAGCGAGAAGAAAAAAGAAGTTGTTGTTTTGTTCAAGGGTGTCATGCTGCCAACGGACTTTTGCAATGTTGTGTCCAGGTGTCCGTGCTATACATATTGCTGAACAGACAGAAGTTCCAGGCAGCCATGTTCCTGCAGCAAGTGCTACCTGGTGTAACAGATCTTTTTGAAGCGCCAATGCTCAGTGCGGATATAGCGGCGGCCGTGCCGGTCACTCCGAGGATCGACGCGATCACGCTTCATGAGGGGGAGGAACCCAAGAGGGCTGTGGGTCGCATCTCTTTCGTGCTGAGCCGCGAGGGCAAGGCGGAGATCTGGAGGTGCGATGCCTTGAAGAGCCTTCTGGACAGGGCTGCCAGGCAACTGATGGGCAGTAGTGCCGTTCCTTGCAGTCGGCTGGTGCACCAAGGCTGTCCCTTTGATCTACTTTTGGCAAAGATTGGCAAGTTTGACGAGGATAAGACCTTGAAATTGGTTCTAAGTGAGGGGTAGGCTATTTTCTGCGGTGGAAGAAGCGAGAATCAGACTAACGTGGCTAAAACTGAGAGAGAATTGTTGTGCGCAATGTATTGTTTGGGTTTTGTTTTTTGTTGTTGATTTTTGCGCAGTCATACATAACTTTAACATGAATTCTTGAAGTATGGCAAGAGAGCTTTGCAAGGGCTGAGGGCAATTTGACTGTGCCATGACCAAATCAGAGAACAACTTTGCCAATAGCTATTGATGTGTGAATGTTTGGAATCCGGGCAAGCAAAACGACTAAGGCCCTGGCCTAAAGAATTGCGCCTCGGGACATGAGAACACAAGATCACGAAGGCACCAGTTTGACGCACATATTCTCATCAGCGCTGCACAGCAATGGCTCCATCAATGGTATACATCGCATACTGACATTTCGTTTTTATTGCTACTACTACTATCACTACTCCTACTACTACTAACTACTACTCCTACTACTACTGCTCCTACTCCTACTCCTACTACTACTACTACTACTATTACTACTATTACTACTGCTACTGCTGCTGCTGCTGCTACTGCTACTGCTACTGCTACTGCTACTGCTACTGCTACTGCTACTGCTACTGCTCCTGCTCCTGCTCCTGCTGCTGCTGCTGCTACTGCTACTGCTACTGTTACTGCTACTAGTACGAGGGGGGGACGGGGCGGGGGAGAGANATGCTCCTGCTCCTGCTGCTGCTGCTGCTACTGCTACTGCTACTGTTACTGCTACTAGTACGAGGGGGGGGAGGGGGGGGAGAGAACAGAGGAACAAGTACAAGCCAAGAACAGAACAGGAACAACACCTTCCAATCAGACACGCCGGCAGGCCGGCGGATTTAGGATGAACATGACATAACATCTTATAACATGTACATAGTCGTACATAGTCGTATTATTTTGATGTTGAAAGTCCCCTTGCCAGGTCGTGGGAGTGGAGTACCAAGCTGGTGGAGCTGCCAAGGAGATGGGTTTGGTGCTGATTGCCACTGGCGGCTTTGCAGGCGACACCTCGCCCGCCTCGTTGATGGCGAAGTGGGCTCCGCAGCTGTTGCAGATGCCGACCACCAGCGATGAGCGAACCAATGGAGATGGCATCAGCCTCTGCAGCGATGTCAAGGCAGCGACAAAGAATATGAATTCGGTGTCCTTGTACCCCACCGCCGCCATCATTCCCGGTGTGCAAAATGACAAGTTCAAGATCGTCCTGTCAGATGCCATTGTGGGTGCTGGAGGAAAGCTCATCAATGCAGATGGCAACCAGTTCGTGAATGAATTGGAGACAGCCCAGGCTCGGGCGGATGCCATGTTCAAGAACAAACCACCCTTCCGCATCGTGATCTCCGAGCAGGACGCCGATGCCGTGAAGTGGCTCTGTGACTTCTATGTGTCTCGCAACGTCATGAAGAAATTCAGCAGTGCAGCACAGTTGGCTGGTGAGATGAAGATCCCAGTGGGCAGCCTGGCATCCTTTGGCTCTGGTCCAGTGCTTGCAGCCATGGTGACACCTGCCATCTACACCTGCGCTGGTGGATTGGCTGTGAATCAGGGGAAAGTGCTAACAGGCACAGGAGCCCCCATTCAAGGCTTGTACGCGGCGGGAGAGGTCACATCATGTCCATGTCCACGGGCCTGGTCCGCCTCCGGTGTGCCTTTGCTCTACTCCATCTACACAGGGCGCCTGGCTGCCGTGACGGCCGCCACCGCCCTGGGTGCCAAGGAAAAGGTCATGGAGTTGTCGGCTGTCGCAAGTGCAGTGGAACCTTCCAAGCCGACTAAGAAGCTGGAAGATATGACACGTGAAGAACTCCTGGGGTACTGCAAAGATTTGGAGTCGCGCCCTGCTGGAGCAGCTCCTGTGGCAGATGCCGGTCCTGCAGGTGTGACCATGGAGGAGGTTTCCAAGCACAACAAGAAGGAAGACGCTTGGCTGGTGATCAACGGTGAGGCTATCGATGTCACAAAGTGGATCTCCATCCACCCAGGTGGAGAGCAAGCCATCATGGCTTACCTTGGAAAGGATGCAACGGAAGAGTGGAACATGATTCACAAACTGGGGACAGTCGAGAAGAACGTCCAACACCTCACCATGATGGGCAAGATCGGTGCTGGTGCTGGTGCCCCACCTGCTGCCGGTGGAGGTGGAGGCGGCCTGTCTCCCGATGAGGTGGCAAAGCACAACAAGAAGGACGATGCTTGGATCATCGTCAACGGAGATGCCTTGGATGTCACCAAGTGGATTCCCATCCATCCAGGTGGAGAGCAAGCAATCATGGCCTACCTTGGCAAAGATGCCACGGAAGAGTGGGTCATGATCCACAAGCCTGGAACCGTGGAGAAGAACATGCAGCACCTGAAGAACATGGGCAAGGTGTCTGGTGCTGCTGCTGCCGCCCCTGCAGGGGGCGCTGTGGATGATTCTCCGCCGCCGCCGGATGGCAATGGTGGCATCCCAGGCATCATCGGCGCCTTTTTGTTCTTGCTGTGGAACATGGTCCTGATGCTTCTCCGCACCATCTTCTTCACGGGCAACCTCAAGCTGGACAACAATCGAAACGGCACCATGCGTTCTGCCATCTTCCTGTTGACATTTACCATCGTGCACGCGCTGGGCAACTTTGTTGACATGCTGGGAGGTCCGGACGAGCTGAATGGTGAGGGATACCTCTTTGATCGCATCCACTGGACTGGAGCACTTGGTTTGGCGAAAGACTTCCCCGTGTCCATCGTTGAGGAGTACTTGGCCTTGGCCTTGTTGCTGCACGTCACAGTGGCCCTCAAGCGTTCCTATGACATCACCATCGGCTACACCATTTCCACTGGGCGTTGGAACATGTTGTTGTCAGGTTTGGTGGTTCTCACCTTCTTGACCAAACATTTGCAAGACTTTCGCTTTTATCCTGAATGGGACTATGTGGAGCTGGGAGCCCCTCCATTGCTTGTCAATTTCGGTGGCGTCCTCCAAGGACACATCTTCACTGATCCAAATGGTCCAACAGTTAAGGCTCGTGACCTTTACACGCGGGAGGTGGCAGTCTTCAAGGATTTGAACAACGTCCTTGGCTACTCAGTGGCACTTGTGCTTTTCGTCACTCATCTCTGCTTGGGATGGAAGAAGCTGGTGCCGGCTGATGCCATGCAAATTCCTCGTGATCATCAACAGACGGTGATCTACATCGGTTGGTTGGCTGCTGCAGCAATTGCATTCATGTATGGCTCAGTGCCGTGGTATGTCTATATCGCAAAGCCTGCAGTGGTGAAAGACATTGTGGTTCCACTTCAAAAGTAGTGGTACCACTGGATTTCGTTTAGCATCGTTTTGCTATGTCCGGAAGGCTGTTATGTACTCATGATCTAGGTATCTGGCATAGCCGAGCTTTCCCTGTCGATTTGCACTGTGAGGCTAGGTCACCCACATAGTGACCTGGCTCCTGAAGGTTGCGCTTTTATTAAGCAAGGCCGAAAAATGAACTGCCAAAGTGTAAGCAGAATGCATTCTGCAAAGTAAACTGTGTCTGAGACCAGAATCCGTAGAAAGTAGCAACTTGTAGCAACGTCCATCTTTACGAAAGACGGAAACCCACTCATTTTCAGGTACAGTTTCGACATTTAATTTAGTTTTGCTCGCTTGTCTTTTACCCCTTGAGAGTGAGAGAATCTTTCTCTGTCGATTCGTCCCGCAAAAACACTTCCGGTGTCTATTGATCTATCAATCTTTGTGGCAGGTGCAGATCTGATAGAGGTCCGGATCTCCTAGCCATCAGCTGTAGCGTCACAGAGACACCGAGACATTTTTGGGGTCAAGAGCTGCCTCAAATCTCTGAAGCTGATTATTTTGCCATAAAATGCCATCAGTCCGTAGTCCATGACAGTCCATGAGGCTTATTTTCATTTATTTTCGAGATTCCACACTATTCCACACTATTCCACTCCTTCATCCTATCTGTATCCTATCTGTATCATTCTGTATCTGTGGAGGGTCAAAATGGTCAAAGTTGACATGAAGCTTTTACTGAGGTCCGGTCTACTGCCCGCGCCTGTTGCTGCTTGGACCGGCTCTATGCCTATGGAGGAACGGATCAGAACCAACGAGTGCATAGCAGTTTGGAGGCCTACAATCCAGAGGTGCGCCTGAAAGGGCTGGGGATGGGTCACCTTCTATGTAGATGGGTTTGGAATACCTAGAATAGTCATCAAAACTCTACAGCATCATTCTATTTGAGATTCGCCATTCTCCACCATGAGTTCAGCGCTGATTTCACTTGCCAGGCAGGCTCTTGGATTTTCCGCAAGTCAATGCAAGTGCCAAGGCTGCGGTATTGCTGAATGCGCCTGCTGTTGTCATCTTCAAAGGGCGAATCAGAGCAAGAAGTGCTTCATGTGCAGCATTTCTGCCTGCCTACAGATTCAACATATGTTGCATACTGTATGCATATTCTTCAATCTTGCACAGGCAAGGCTCCATTTGACTGCATGTGTGCCATGGTCAAAACTGGGGTAGATGGCCGACATTGAGGGAGGGTCATTAATCCATTAACAGGCATGTAAGTTTATATATCCATTAGATATCATTCAACCATACCATTCATGTGTTCGCTACCTCCACTGAACATTTTCCTGGCAATGCCAGGATGGATTTCGGTAGCTGTGTACTGAGTGACTCCATCATGGCCAGTGGAGGACAGCACGGCGAGGCCAGCTAAAGCCTTCTATCAACATGCCAAAGTTTGCCAAAGATGCGTGTCATGTTGAGAGAAGTTGAGTTGTAGTCAAAACCGATAAAGTTTCCCTGTGCTATTCAGAAGGCAGGACGAGGATCCCAAAATTCCCAAACATATCCAAATATCAAGTCGTTTCACCCCGACATGCCACATTGTCAGCTTGAAGCGTCGAACATCCCAGCTGAGAACGCAGGTGCTATCCTCCACAGAATTTTATCGACCTGAGCTAGATGATTGGCAGTGACTTGTCTCTGGTCCCATGCTGTGCAGTCCAACGTTCAACAGCAGGTGTTGCTCTGGGTTGTTTTGAAGATGCAAATGTTTAACATTATTTCTATCCATTTTGTGTGGCTTGCTTATAAAGGACCATTGGTATTGCATTATACACCAGTATGTGTGCTCGGTTTGAGTCTTACAATGGTGCGACCGACCAGGCTAGGACCGCCCATGCTCTCACCAAGATATGGACACCAGCTATTGCTGGCCGGGTATCCCAGGTGATCTGGAAAATTCGTGGCTTTGAGGATCTGGATTTGGGATTGGGTCAAGACTCTGACCACCCATTTAGAACCTGTGACAGCCTGTCCCATTGCAGGCTGAAGTAGACCCAAAGCCCTATGTGCGAGCTTAAGCGCAGAAAGCAGCAGGGTCAGGCTTTTTCAAACTTCTGAGGCGGTATCTAGATGGGTTTCATTATGAAGGATATGATATCGTAGCTTTTTCAAAGTCGGATGGATCTGTGGTCCTAAGGTCAACCTGTGACGCGCACCGGGCACAAAGGCATGGCCCAGGCTGGATGCTCACACAATGGAGAAATAGAACCCTTTCGAATACGAGCTACTCAGTCTATTTTCCTGAATTCTGGGAGAGTCTATCTGATTCTTGACAGCCATTCTGAGGGTCAATGAGGGCTTGAATAGATCCACAGCCTCGACCCATAACTCGACCTCCCAAGTTCCGGGTTGGTGTAGCTCTTAAAGACTGAGCATCGTGCTGGAGACTCTTCAGCATCAAATTCCAGTCTTCCCTGCTTTCAGGCGCGAGAGCAGTGGATTTGAGATGGCGAATTCGTCTCTGTTTCGCTAATGACAAACTTCTGAAGGATGAAAAAGGACACCCTTCTGGATTTTTTTTGGCCAGTTGGTTTTGAGTTTTGCAATGATTTTCAGACTGCAGGGTTGCACGAGCTAGGCTGCACATTCAGACAGCACACTTTTCCTGCGGGCCGCCCTCGAGACTTCCTAGCAATTCCTGAAGCTGCTCTCGCCATTTGTCCTGGATCTGAACCAGAATGTGTTCAAATGGCTCCCCTAGGATGCATGAAATTAGTACAGTATCCAGTATCCATAGCTGTCATGGCTCCTACCACTGGTTACCTACACTTCATCAGATGAAGATCGACTCAGTCTGTGGAACACGCACAGTTTGGAAATCACCTAGATTCCCAAGACAGCGTTTGCAGGGTTTCATGCAGGGTTTCATGATGTTGCATGCATTAGTTTTTCAAGCACTTTGAGTTCACCAGACATCTCTCTATCGACGTTTGCTTAGCCGGTCAGCCAACGTGCTAGAGCCAGAGATCTTCCCATGACTGACCCATGGCATGGAAGGCGTCCTACCTGAGACCTGTTCTTGATCTGGTCACATGATGAGTTTCTCCCATATTTCTTTGGCCTGTCATGACTGTCACGGCCTGTCAGGGCCTGTCAGGATACAGTCAAAGCAAAAAGATGTGCTGCGTTTTTTACTCCTTGCTTGGACGATGGCTAAGCCTAAGCTCTTCCCTGACCCAAAAGCATGACGGATTGCAGCAACATGGTTGCCTATGTTGTAGCAAACTTGAACCATTTTCGCATTTGATGTTTTGATCACAATTCAACCGCCTCTGAAGGTTCCAATCATCTTCCCTCCTGATGTGGACGAGGCTCCAAATGCCTCGAAATGAGGACTTCAATCGAGACACTTAGTTGAGGGGAAGAAACCGTCGTGGAGTTGCGGGGTAGGACAATCCATCTATTTACAGACATATACGCATATACATATACTGTACTTTACACAATATATATATATATAATATTATAATATAACATATTATATATAATATATATATATATATATAAAGTAATATATATACAGTATATTATAATATAATGTATATATAATAATATATATATATAATAATA
Organism: Symbiodinium sp. clade C Y103; assembly: GCA_003297045.1. NCBI lineage: Eukaryota > Dinophyceae > Suessiales > Symbiodiniaceae > Cladocopium > Cladocopium sp. clade C. The sequence continues at coordinate 79,809 of BGPT01002271.1, read as the reverse complement.
TATATATATATAATAATAATATATATATATAATATAATATAATATATATAATATAATATAATATATATAATATAATATATAATATATATAATATAATATATATAATATAATATATATAATATATATATAATATAATATATATAATATATATAATATATATAATATATATATATACATATATGTATTATACTGTATATATGTATCGTACACTCCCCCCTGAGACCCATTTTTTTACCAATACTATTTCTATTGGTATTTCCGTTGTTTTAGCTCTTATTTTGAAACCTTCCAAAAAAAGGGAGACAAGTAAACAAACTTTAAAAAACTCTAAAAGTAAAAACAAGTGAAAAACTCAAAACGACCTAAAACACCAATAGAAGAAAAACAATTACAAAAACAAAATTGCAGACCCCATACCCCTCTCTTGTCATGTCTGGATGTTTGGGTCTGCAATTTAATTTTAAACAAACAATTGTCTTTACTTTTTACTTTTTCCTTCAACTTTTTTAAAATATATTTTTCTACATTTCCTGGTTTCCTGTTGCACCCCCCTCAAAGAAACAAGCCTTAAAACAAGTAATTACACCGGCAGGAGACCCCGACTTTGAAAAAAGACAGCGACAGCAGACTGCTGACCACGAAGTGCTCCCGCATTAGCATATGCATATACAAACATATACATATTATACAAATTCATTTACATTTGCGTTTACCTACGTAAACATATAGGTATACATATATACATGTATATATATATATATATACATGTATGTGTAGATACACACACATATATATGTATATATGTATATACAGAACGGGACCTCCTGGGAGTGCAGTTTTCACATGATATATATATATCTACATATATGCATGTATGTCATGTAAATGCGTACATGTAGATCTATATTCATATACATGTACATTCACATTTGCATTCACATATGCATATACATTTGTACATACACTTACATGTGCATATGCATATACATTTACAAAGACACATGCACATACATACACATATGAATTTGGATATGCATACAAATGCATATACGGACATTCTTATTTACATACCTATATATACATATACCTGCAAATGTACAGTTTCAGAACCGTTGTTTTTCACGGCTTCGTGTTCCTTGAAGAAACATCATCGTTTTTGGCACCTGGTTGAGGCCAACTTCTCCGAGGAGGTGGAACAAGCTGCATGAGCACCCAGCCGTGCCCAGCCATACCCATCCTTTCGCAGCGAACGTCCAGATTTGGTTCACCCCTTTGGAAACGCAGAGGCTGGAGACGTCTACTTTACTGAGGAGGAGATTGTTGGTTGGACAGGAACACAGGCGCAGACTGGCGGGGCGAACTCGAGTGACAACTGACTTTTGATCGAGACGTCAGTGCGTTGCATCCAGATTCTGTGAAGTTTAGCTGACCCTTTTCAGGAATTGCATAGATCAAGGATGCTCTGATGAAGTTTTTCATCAACAAAGCTTCAAAGGACGGTTGATGCAAACACAAACGCCTTCATGGAAAAGGACGAATAGAATCCACACATGGCTTCAGGCCGTCCGTTGGATCCTCAACGCGGGCCATGCCTTCGAGGCCGGGTGACTCGATTGCGGACACCGAAATACGTTTTCATCTTGTTTGAAGATATTTGACGATACGACGATACTTGAAGATGTTGAAGTGGGTAGAGACATTTGTGGAAAAAGGGAAAAGGACTCGAAAAAGGTGCAAACTGCCATTCCGAGCCTTTCTGAGCTGAGAAGACAACAGACTCGGCAAGTCAGCAACGCCTTGTCAGCAATGCCTTGAGGGTTTGCAGCTTTGGGGTCTCTGGACCTAGCCTGACTGCGTCCACCAGCTGGCACGAGGGGTACACTGACTGAGCATGACAAGGTGCTGGGACTGCGACCGAAGAAGTTTGGCAATGCCTTGTTGAGGCGGCGCTTTTTGAGGCGCGTTGGGCTGTGGTAATGAGGCGAGTTGCATATGACTTGGACATTTGTAGCCTTCTATAGTCTATGTAGCTTGCGTGCAGAAGAATCAAAAAATCACTCCTTTGTTGTCTTTTCACATGTTCGTACGGTTCCGTACGGTTCGCTTTCTTGGGATCTTCTCTGGGTGAAGACTTCGAGTTGCTGCCGCAGATTGTCGCTCCTGACTCACCCAGACAAGAATCCGCACGAGGAAGCTGCATCGGCAGGGATCTTGGTTGGGAAGGTTGAAGAGATTCTTTGAATGAGGAATTCTCAGGGTGTTATCTGTCATCTTTCTTGCTTACAACATACGCTCAAGCAAAGTCATTTGACACCTCCGTATCAGATGTTGCAACAATGACTTTGCATGATTATGGTACACAATGTCACAACCAGATGTGTCGGCTCAGGCATTTCGAAAACTCTCGGACAGCATGAGGCGAGTTGCGTGTTGTGAGTGCATAAAAGACATCAAAGAAGAATACAGAAGACATGACATGCACGCACAGATCCGGGCGCAATGTGGAAACAACACAGCTGGATACATCAAGTGCGGGGTGGGATGGTGCAAATGTCTCCTTTACCTTTACTCGGCTTGAATTTCAGAGACCCTTCCTAGAGGCTACCTCCCTCCAAGTGCTCAGCCATGTCTCTCTGTTGAGGGTTTTGACGAGCGAGAACGGACAAGAAGATCTCCTGCCACCGGACAAAGTGGGACTTCGGGCGGGCTGCGATGTTACAAAACACAGCAATTCAATTAAATGCAATTGGCCTTCAATTGGCTAATGATTTTGGATGACTCGGACAATGATGTGTCAACATCACGAAAGGTAGCCTAGGCTACCTGAGTTCCATGTACTTTAGTACTTAAAATGTATTGGTGGGGGCTGGTGGCTCCTTTCACTGAAATCGAGGCCTG
>BGPT01002271.1:51389-61469 GCA_003297045.1 Symbiodinium sp. clade C Y103 | reverse complement strand
AAATACTTGCCTGAACATCCGATAGGCATGATCATGTCGAGACGGACATGGAGATAAACACACACGATTTTTTGTGAGACTGTTTAGTTAAATCCATTTGGAATTACTGAGAACTGACTAGTTATCTCAAGCCTTACCCAAAATCCCACACAGGTTTTTTTTACAATCACTGGATTAGTACCTTCCATCACTCTCACAGCTGCATGCCATCAGGCATCTTCGTGTCGTTCTCTTGCTCGTAACACAAACTACCTTNCACTGGATTAGTACCTTCCATCACTCTCACAGCTGCATGCCATCAGGCATCTTCGTGTCGTTCTCTTGCTCGTAACACAAACTACCTTTCGTCCTCCCCTTCTCAAGTATAGTAATACATTAATACTTGTAATATGTAACCATGTGGAACCATTGATATATGGCACGTGTATGCATTTAGGCTAGGATCAATATCACTATTGGTTAGGACCAAAAATTACTGGTTAACAATACCAATAATCTAAATCAAATCCTCGATGAATCCTAATGAAGACACATTGACTGTAAACAAATCCAGGTGCTTGTCTAGTCAATAACAATGCTTGACCGTGGCCAACGGATTGACCAGCTATTGATGTTGATCACACTAATCCCATCCCTTTATCACAATGGTAGTCTCAAGAATCAAGTTTTCCTCAACATATATAAACGGGTCTATCACCAAGCAAACTGGTATATGTGGCAAAGGTTAGGAACTGGTATGATCCCATGCCGCACAATGTAGATGGGTTTGTATGAAAATAGGGCACCCCCATATCCCACGGTTTATCATCGTAATCCCTATTAGAATTGCCAGGTATACTCCATTTTCAGACACATCCATATAGATTTGAAGGATATATAAAAAAAACGTTTCAACGACCTTTGAGAAATTTCGTAAACTTACCTTTTCTCATGGCCTATGGACCTGGGCTGCAAGGTGATGCCCGACAAGTTGATGGAACTATCAATCTTAACTAATGGTTTTTATCGTAGATCTATCTATCTGTCTATCTATCTATATATATATACATATACATAATATATATATATATATAGTATATTTTTTCATTGGGGTTATAATGGCCAACTATATCCAACTTATAGATGTAACTATTGGTGATAACCATAGGGTTTCTACCCAGGCACCAAAAAACCGTGGGGGCACCGGACATTTCGTGCTACAGACCTGGACTCCAGCTCCCGTGGGCGAACCGCGGACCGGTGCGGGGCCTCAGCGTTTGAAGAAACCGTAGTGGAAAAGGGTAGAATAATCATCGGAAGAATGGTGATTAAACCAAAGATTATGCTTAATGAATGGGAAATAATGGGAAATAATGGGAATATCATGGAAATATAGTGATACAGCTGTGATTGAACCAAAGATTATGGTTATTTCATCTGGTAAACTAGCAGTTTGCTATGGAAAATCCACCATTTTCAATGGGAAAATATGGGAAAATCAACTATTTCTATGGCCATTTTCAATAGCATGTTGAATTACCAGAAGGTATCCCATCTATAAATGGGCTATAACTAGGGTTATTTAATGCCAAACAGTTTCCAAATACATGGTTCTCACACTAAAGCCTCCACTTAGTTCGGGGATATTCCTGGATTTTCCACGTTTGATTACCGGATGGTAAATACCATTGACAAAGGACTTCATGTAGTGGGTCATTTCACCAACAGATTGGTAAATTCATGTTGCACTGAATATTTGTTGGCTGGAAATTACAATTCCCTGAGGATCGTTCGGTTCAAATGATTTTGGCCAAGGCCAGCAAACCGTGGGAATTTCGGAAGAGATTGGAATCCCCAAGGGATTGGATGGCCTATAGGATCAACCCATGATTTTTGCAAATCATCAACATCCTTGGAACAGATGGCTGTTATTTACCTTCTTTGACAACCCATATCGGTGTTTTTTGTCGCCGATGCCATCACATCCTATTCGATATCGAAGATCTTTTAGGCAACCAGCAAAAAATGGGGGGGAGATAAAATCTTATATATACTGTATATATGCATACATACATATATAGTTATATATATATACATATCTATTCAAACAATGGTGAATTACTTGTGTATCTTCCTGGTGTTTCCTATAGCCATACCTTAATCAGAATATTTTTGTTCGGACTTCTACCTCCATGGTCGAATCGATTGACTGCAGTTGGTCTCAACCCACAAACCAAACGTTGGATTTGGAGTTTTTCCAAGTGGAGGTTTCCTAAAATAGGGGTACCCTAAATCATCCATTTTAGATTGGGGTTTTCCCTTATAAACCATCCATTTTTGGGTACCCCCATGACTTAGGAAACCCCCAAGTGAGTGCATGTACATGAGAGGATTTCTCATTGGATTCCGCGATTTCCAGAGAATTGTTTCTCTTCCAGAGGCATTTCTTTTGGATGATTGCTAGAGATGTCCCTTCCGAAAAATGATCCCCGTTTGCCTACACTGTTCCACCAACTTGGGTAAGGAGCGGGCAGAACGTTTGAGATTCATGATAGATGATGATTATGTGTTTATATATTATCTGTTATGTTTTATATCATGTGATGTGATATTATATGTGTTGTGTCGTGTTGTGTCGTGTTGTGTTGTGTTGTGTTGTGCTGTGTTGTGCTGTGTTGTGTTGTGCTGTGCTGTGTTGTGCTGTGTTGTGTTGTATTGTATTGTATTGTGTTGTACTATATTAGATGAATTTGTGTTATAGTCTATTGGTCATTTAATGTTATTTCATATGATATCATATCATTGTATATTCTTCTATATTCTATTCTATTCTACTCTATTCTACTCTATTCTACTCTAATCTACTCTACTCTATCCTACTCTATTCTACTCTATTCTACTCTTTCTACTCTATTCTTCTCTGCTCTATTCTACTCTATTCTACTCTATTCTACTCTTTTCCATCCTATTATCTATTCTCTATTCTACTCTATTCTACTATTTTCTACTATTTTCTACTCTATTCTATTGTATTATATTTTTTCTTTTCTTTTCTATTTCATTCTTTTATATCATATCATATATCATATTAAATATTCTATATTATTTTCTATGTGTCATATATATATATATATATTTACTCAGACAGACCCATTTGATTTCCGCCTGAGGCTTCTCAAGTGAGGCCATTCCCATCTGAGAATTCGTTCGTTTCTCGGAGCTCAGTTCGCGCCTTGCCGCGATCAGTCCTGGCTTGTCCAACCTGCGAGTTGTGCCAGGGGCACTCGAATGTTCAGAGTCGATTTGGTGAATGTTTGGTGCTGGAAAGTTTTGGATGGATAGTTTAATGTTCAAATCTTTTGCCACCAGTGGAGATATATCAACATAACCCCCAACCAGCTAAAACATTTTTGGACAGGGTATCTAAGATTGGGGATTCGGAGATGATTGGTTTGGTTCAACCAGTGATTTGATGCGGAGCCAGCAGTGACGGAAAAACAAGACGAATCAAAATTGGACCAAAAAACTCTGGGTGAATCGTGACGAATTCGTTTGTAAATCTTGGCCATCAGTACTTCCAAAACGCCATCAGTAATGGGGTGTAAGGCAAATTAAGGCAAAATTTGAGGCCTCAGATCTGGTTAGACTTTCCGACGGATGAATGATCAGTTGGGGATAAGTTGTTATCATTAGCAGTGGCTGCATTTGACCCATGGAACGACATTGCGGATTTTGAACACTCCTCAAATAAAGGAAATAAAGAGTTCAGAGAGTTTGGGATTTGTGGATTGTCTCTTCAGTTGGGAGGAACAATCACCCTTTGGTGGTAGTGGAGCTTGACCCCTTCCCAATTTGCTGAGTTTCATCAACAGGTTGACGTCATTGTGCTCCGGTATACCTGGCATATATGAAGGTATCATATAACCTTTCTTGGCAAGATACGCATATCATATTGCATACATCAGATACAACCTATATGTGCATATACCTATATGTGATTATATGTGCATATACATATATGTATTGATGTACGGCATGTATGACCTGTATAAGGACTATCATTTTTGATCATTCAGTAGACAACCGGCTGTTGGCTGGTCGCATCACAGGAGTGTTGGCCCTGCAGGTAGAGCGACTCTCGCCAGGCATGATGTGAAATGGTCTCGGAATTCCATCCGCTCCATCGGTCATCAAACGTGCCAGTTGGATCCAATTGGAAAATCCAGCTTTTAGTTTGATGAATTCCGCAGCTATTGTGAAAAATCCATTTTTGGGCGGATTTTCCAGTGCTTTGATTCCTAGAGGGTATATTCATCCATCATTTGGCTAATCTATGATAATCTATTGAGAAGAGGTGTTGCTTCGGTGCCGCCTTGAATCATCCAAGATGAAGTGTTTAGGTCACCATATTGGAAAGTTTCAAGCTGAGAGACCTGAGAGTTCCCTGAAGTTTCGTTGTTTTCATCCATGTTTGGTGATTTTGGTGGCCTTATGATAGAGTCTGCCATTCACAGCATTCCCATAGGCCTACACTATCTTCATAGGCCTATATCACGCTTCAACCATGCTGGAGTAGAACAAGAAGTATGTCGTAAAATGGAAGATACTTGGGGGTGCAGTGGGGATTGTATATGGGGAAAACCATGGTGACAACCTCCAGACTCCACAAGTTGGTGTACAACTTTGATATAGCCTTTGGAACGATGGTTATATAATGTTATATATCCAGTTATAAGTTATCACTGGAACCGTACTTTCCAAATCGTTGTGAGTGGTTTTGTAGATGATTACCCTGTCTTCCGATTTTTGTCAGATAATAGTCGTATTGTGTTTCCAGTATATACCCATGATTTCCCCGTAAATCCTGGTTATTCCCATGACCCTCTGGTAAATTAACATAGACCCTGCCAGTAATCGGGGTTGGAAGATTAGTGAAACCACTAGACTTTGGTGATGACTTCAGGGTCAACTGTGAATTTACCAGAATATCATCATTAATCCCAATATGTTCCATTAAATCCCATTAAGATCCCGTTAAAACCCCATTAAAATCCCATTAAAATCCCATTAAAATCCCATTAAGATTCCACCAAAATCCCATGATTTTTGTTGGTTCTATGCCCTATTTTTATGATGTTCAAGCTTCTGATGGATTCCTGAGAGCAGAATTTGAATTGCGCTGCGCAGTCGCGGTTCGGGTCGATTTCCAAAGGGGGGAGTAGAATGGGAATATCATCTGCAAGCGGGTATATAACCATTGAATACCATTGATAGTTAATCATTACGCTCTGGAAAATTCACAGTTTGACCCTGAACATCACATTTTTTTAGTGGAAACCTTTCTTCCAACCCCGATTAAGTAGGGTCGATGTTGATTTACTGGAGGGTAATAGTTAAGCATGTGGTTGGTATAACGGTGAAACTATGATTATGATATTCACCATTATATTAATTAACCATTGTACAATATAGTTTATTGGGGTAACCATAGATTGGCATGATTGGCCATGTTTGCAAATGGGAGACATCCCCTAACTATGGCTATGTTCAAAGTGAAAATGAGGCTTTAAACCAATCGGGGTTGGGGCCAAGATAGCTAAGATGGTTCACTAACTACAATTTCACTGGGGTTTATGGTAGTTATTTCACGAACTAGTTAGATGGGGTGTTGTTAACCAACAAACATATCGTGACTGGGGGCCCCACTTTGTAGTTAACCTAGTCATTCCTGTTCCACATGAGTGATGGTTTGAATCACTTCTTCTGCCAGTTCCATTGTTCATGTCTTGTTTGGGATGGTGATACTAAGGGATCCTGAGGGGCAAACGGGCAATAAAAAAACAGTTGGTTGATGTGTGTGTTTCCTTTTTTCTGGTTATATATGCTCACTCTGTTATATTACATCGTAGTCCATGAATTTGGAAATCACCATTCAGAAAGCAACCATGATTTGGGATGTTTTCCAATGTAGGTTTCTAAGTGGTGTTGTCATTTGTCCCATTATGACTCATTGGATCCCCGGAATTCCGAAGAAAAATAGAAAAAAAATCAGTGAAGAATTGCTTTTCTATTTTTTTTGTGGGTTACCGGGTTTATATTCTATATAAGGATCCACTATGGGAACTCTCCTTAAATCCATCTATCCCCACTAATATCATTCATATCCCAATCATATTGCCACTCTATCCCTTTTATCCCCATTATCCCTATTGACTTGATACCACTTATATCCCCATTGTTGGGCTTCCATTAGATTAGTCATTGGATTGGTTTAAGGGAAAATTTACAGGAAACCTCTATATTTGATGGTAAAAACCATGGTTTCCTGTAAATTTTCCCATTAACCAATCCATTGAATTAGTCATTTCAGAGTTTTTCGCCCTCATGACGCCCCGCTTCGCTGAACAACGCGACGTTGCGCAGCTCGACGCGGAGGAGGCACTGCCCTCCGCGGCGCAGAACGGAGATGTGGCGTGATGTGCGCGGGGTGGCCATTGGATGAATTGTTTCAAGTGGTGTCATGGAATAACTATTGTGTATCATATAAGATAGTATCTATATGAAGTAATTATATAATATTATATGATTATTAGTTGGATTAATTCTATATAACTGTTATATCTATATTGAAACTATTATAGCTATTATTGCTAGCTATTATAAGAATAAAATCCATGGATTTGCGGAGAACTAGCAATAATGAGGATATGTCCTAGCTCAAAACCATGGGAATAACTAAGAGAAACTGGAATTCCACTTGGCATTATACTTGAAGTATGGAAGTTTCTGTAAATGGAGATTTAACCAGTACAAAAACATGGTGGTTTAACCAATACAAATGGGGTGATTTCCGGACATGGGGACCCCAATTGATCATCCAAGTTGTGTTCCTTTTTGCTCATTTGAAAACCAGTGGTGACATAGGGGTACCCCATACTGCTGTCAAAGCTGCAAGGTGGATGCTTATATAGTGAGTTCACTGATATTTTTTTTTGGCCACGGAAGTTTGCAATATCTTTCTATTCCGTATTCTCTTTTGGGGACAGGTTAATGTGAATTATCCAACAATTGATAATTAATATTTTCTCAGTGGGATAATGAAATGTGTAGCCACTTCATAGAGCGATGCAATAGTCCAATGTTTAGTCTCCTGGGTAGCCATGATCGTAGGCTGATACCATCCATACTGTACAATGTGAGGCCCCCTAGTTATAAGTTGGTTTATAAACCCCATTAAGTATAGTTATAAGTATCATAAACCATAGTTATTGGAGTTATAAACCAACTAATCTGTTGATTTCATGGGGTTTCCAACGATTGATCGACACGGTCATTGCAAGATGGTCTCGCACAAAAAAGGGCCAGCAGATTTGCAGAGAAAAATCATTTGGGTCAGTACCTGTGATACAGTATGTACCCTCTGGTGAACTAACATAGCTATTGAAAATGGTGATTTATAGTGGATTTTCCCATGAAAAATGGTGATTTTCTATAGTTGTGTTAGTTTACCAGAAGGTATGCACAATGATTCAGTCATAGTTTCTTTATTGTTTCTTTGTTGTTTGTATCAAAACGCCTCATTAAGTTGAACTACAGCCAAGACTCCAGGATCTCAAAAATGACTATGTACATATGATAATAGACATATTTATGTAAATATCAGACATAGAATTACATAAAGTTATTTTACTTATGCGTACACATTGACATTTGCATATCTAGATATGTTATCCATGGTCCTCAAGAACTCAAGGACTGGACGTAGTGGGCTCACCTTGAACTCGTCCAAGCTGGTAAACCCCAAGCGCCGGAACGCCACTGATCGAAGCCGGCTGCTGCACCAACGTACAGCGCGGCCGTTCACCGGAATTCGACACCCAGCGCTGCAACATATGTTCGGTAGACGTTGATTGAACAATTGCTGGTTGGTAGGAGTTTGCTCAGATGCCATGATGTTCTTTTGATTTTTGGCCTTGTCCCCTGCCTTTTTGGGCAATGAAACATATTGAAACAATTAATGTTGGTTCTGGTGTAAGCTGGGTGTCATCCCAATCGTCTGTTTCACCCGCGGCGCTTCTGCTCCGTGTGCCCTGCGGGAGTCCAGTGTCGGCCATTGCCCGCCTAATACGGCGCTTCCCTGCGTAGAAAATTCGACGATTCGATCGTGGGGAGGGCCTCATGCTGGCGCGCCGGTGACTGGGAGAGAGACCCGGAGTCGGCATTTGATTCAGATTTGATCCTGAAAAATGCTAACACTGTGGGCTAGCACCGAAGAAAATGATCAAATCATATCAAATCACCCAAAAATCCCTCGGCATTAAACATGGGGATTCGAACCGAGGAAAGTGGTGGTTGTGCTGTGGAGTTTTCCCACCAGGATTTCGCCAACAACGATGTAACGCACAGATATTGGGTTCAGTGCGTAAGATCCATTGGGAAGCCACAAACGAAGTGGTGTTTTTGCTTTCCATCAATTTTTGTTGGCCACATCATTTTGACACGAAGTGTCATGGTCGCAACAAACCTGTGGTGGTTCATGATTCCTTTCCCATGGATGAGATGCTCTTGTCAGATGCAAAGCCGGGTCTGGGCCACGAGCTTAGAAGCGAATCCCGAAGCGAACATGTGTCCAAAATTGGAGACCCAATTCCACCTTGGTTAGGTCAAGCGGTGGATGATACATCCAACTCTTGGGCATGATCATCCCCGAAATCATAGGGATGCAACATACATTAGCATAGATGCCCAACACAAGTAAGGATTTCCATGGATTTCCTCACATTCTCCCCCGATTGATAAGGATGTATGTGCCCATTAAAAGGAAATTCTAAGATTGCTGCCATGACGATAAACCATATACCACGCCTTGACCATGGTTGCCACCTAAGATTGATCAGTCGGGTGGACGACTAGAGTCTCCAATTTGGAAACATACCCATTCGTTGCCATAGATTCTCTCCCATGCTGCGTGTCGCACATATAATAAGGTGATCCCCCTAAGTTTGCTGCTTGATTGAATATAAGAAATCATCTTACTGTAGTTACAATATGTATCACCATAAAACTTGACCGGATTAGAAACCAACTTAGCAGACGACGTGGGGCATCATTTTGTAGGTTTGTGTGTGTAGCGGCAACGGTTCAGCATGATGGAGGAGCATCCGACTGAAAGTCTTTTAGGACAGAGTTCCCAGGGTTAGAAAACAGGGGGGGGGGGGCTTTGAAAGAATTCGAAAGATAAAGATCTATCACTACATCCAAGGGGCAAGATTCTAACTTGGGTTCGCAGTTTGTCTCAAATTTTAGGGAGCACCCACGTTCCATCCGCTGAGATATATCATGTATACGTATGCACATACAATAAATATATACGTATGCAGGCACATACAATAAATATATATATATATATATATTATATACACATGTAAAATCAATGCATGTTCGGCTAATCATTTGCAAATAAAAATCTTAAATGGATACCCCGTTCCATCGGTGAATCAAAGTTTTCCCATGATTTCCCCACAAAATGGCCATAACTTGGGAGTAAAGAGCGGGTCCGTATCTTTTTTCCGTCGAGCAGTGCCTGCGAGACTGAGACCCCAGTTGAATGGGAATTCAATGGGACTTACAGTAACCATCAAATTTGATGGAGATTTAGAGGTTTTATTGGGGGTTTTGACTAGTGTAATTGATAAACAATGGTTGGTTGATGATGATGTTACACATCAATAGGGATTCTAACCATCAAACTACGGGGATACAAGGTGATATAAGATGATATAACGTGGATACCACTGATAAATAACGGGTGTTTGATGATTAGTTCAGGGATTCTATTATCCTATACATATATATAACCATATTGGCGATGTTCATAATCTACAGGGTTGCGCACAAGTACATAGCCATGTAAGGGGCACTAAGGTAGAAGAACTGAATCGGGTTTTGTGCATTTTGCCTTCCTTCTGCTTTCCCTGCTTNCAAGTACATAGCCATGTAAGGGGCACTAAGGTAGAAGAACTGAATCGGGTTTTGTGCATTTTGCCTTCCTTCTGCTTTCCCTGCTTTCAGACGTATTCGATTGCCAAGGACAAGGAATGC
>BGPT01002271.1:5935-44106 GCA_003297045.1 Symbiodinium sp. clade C Y103 | reverse complement strand
TGATGTGTTCATTTTTTGTAGTGATTTTGGTTGGGCATCACCACTTTACAGCTACAAAGTCGGGCTCCAACCCTCACCCTGAAATAACAACCCCGATCCCTCTGGTAATTTAACATAACTAACTATTGAAAATCGCCATTTATAGTTGGTTGATGTTCCATGATTTTCCCATGAAAAATGGTGATGTTCCAGTTCGCTATGTTGGTTTAGCATGAGGGGAATGTAATCAATAATGTGGATAAGAATAATATAGGGATCTCAACCATCAGGATAGAGAGATATCAGATACTGTAAGATGATATAAGTGAGACTTATACTTGGGATTTACGGAGGAATAATGTTGAAATTTAAAACATGTCGATTTATACTGATTTAGAATTGGTTTGTGATAGCTAAGTTGGCTTGTAGCTGGGTTGAGTATGGTGAGCAGTGACTGCTAAACCCTGGTTGGTTGATGATTCTATGGAGCTTTACTACCCAACATATTGGGGAATATCATAACCCATGAGCAGAATCCCTATCGACCAACCAGTATACATAAAGGGACAACACAAGGTTTTGAACACTGCTCACATGATGTTTGGACATATTACTCAAGCATGTGCGGAGTACATCGACTCAAGCTTTCAAGGCAAATCCAGATACATGTTGGATCATCTTGGTTAACTAGTTCTACATGACGGGGCCCCCAAACGATAGGTAAGTTGGTTTATGAGTAGGCCAAAAGAGCTTTATGGTAGATATATGCATGATACCCTCTGGTAATTTAACATAGCTATTGAACATGGCTATTTATAGTTAATTTTCCAATTAAAAATTGTGATTTTCCATAGCTATGTTAGTTTACCAGAGGGTATATCTATAGTTGGATGGGTTTATAAACTAACTGATAACTGTGGGGGGGGGCCTTCCTGTATAACATCTAAACCTTTTTCTCTTGATTTTGATATGGAACGTGTAGCAATATGATGATTAGCATCTCCCATTCCAACCAGCTTCTATGATTTCTGTTCCCAACATCCTGCTTTTTGGGGAATGATACCATATCATTGAGATCGGTAGCCCAAAAATGGGATAAGACTACAATGGGATGATGTTACCTATGTGTATTGTATTCCAAAGAGGTTGATGTATATTGTAAATTCTCGAGTAAACAACGCAAACAGACAGGGAAACAGCATGCTTTTCTTCAAATGGCGGATGTTCCACATCTATGTTAATTGACACTCAACACTGGTAACCATTACAAATATACATATATAATTATATATATATAGATACATAGAGATGGATGCATGTACATTAGAAGTATAATTTTACAGAGATAGATGTCTACTCGAGGTTGACTTTATAATATATGATGTATTTTGTGAAAAAGGGATACGGCCATGTTTACGCAACGTGAATCCAGAAGGAGCAGTTGGATGTAAGGACAATGGAGCTGTTTAACCAACATTGATGTATTTCCATGTTTGTGCACCGTTGTTGAAACCGCATGAGATCCGCATTGTTGATTCTGAAATCCCAATAGATCGTAATTACTGTACGTCCAACGAAATCCCGTTGAATCCTGTGAAACCCCCTTTAAATCTCCCATTGTTCGTTGGTTGAATCACCATTCTCCTCGGTTTTTTTGCGCGCTAGCGCCAGGTGGCCAAAGCGACCAGCGTCCCTGCTGAGGTGAGAAGAAAGGCGCAGAAACTTGGGATTTTTCGTGGGAACAGGGAGAAGTCATCGAAGTCAATGAGAAATTTCTATAGATTTCTATAGTCATCTTTGATTACCAGAGGCATCTATAGTCATCTATAGTAATAGTAAAGTATATGGGAAGTATACCATCCAATTACCACTAATCCCATCAGTATCCAATATTAATCCACGAATAGATGCGAATAGTATTTTTAGTGATCATCATTGGGAAGCTACTTGGGATTCTGGTATATGGATAAGTATATGGGATAAGTATACATCACCAAAGTCTCAAAACAATTGGGATTTTTCTTCGGAAAATGGATCAAGCCATCATGGGATGATCTCCCTAGATAGCTAAGTTGGTTTATAACTAGATTTACTATGGTTTATGGTAGATATATCTATAGTTAATGGGGCTTATAAACCAACTTATAACTAGGGGGCCCCACATTGTAGGAACATTTGGGAACAAACTTGGGCTTTTACCAAAAAGAATGCGATGGGAATAATAGTTGGTTTATAATTACAAGAATGGAAAATTGGGATTATCATCAATGGGAAATCTATACTGGGATTTTATCAACAAGCATGAGAAATCATCGGAATATGCTAGGAAATTGTTTGAAAATCATCTGCAACGGATACGTATTGGGAAATAAGAAAAACTCGTCGTGTATTTATTGTGAAAAGGAAAACACACCCATTATTGGATTACAATGAAATGTATTAACCAATGGTAGTATTATCTAATATTTGGATGATATCATTATCAGATAATTATATTATAATATGTATTTATTGTTAATCCACACATGGTATTAGATACTATTCAATGGCATTGACATACTATCATCTAATATAATCTATATAATTGTAACCAACCATTGCATACGGTGGATGGAAGAAATCCTGTCCCAGTTGGTAGATGCTTTATCCCATTATCCCATTATTCACAATGTGTCAGAGTTGCCAATAGTTACCAACTGCAGGATGTTGTCCATCCTCCGTACACTTGGGATTTCACCTCCTCGCAGGTGACCCTCTGGGGCAAAAGAAAGTGGAAGTGAAGATGGCATGGCACAGAGCGTATACTTTCATTGGATTGGTTAATGGAAAATTTTAACCGGAAACCCATGGGATTTTCCCATCAAATATAGAGGTTTCCTGTAAATTTTCCCTTATATAAACCAATCCATACTTTGGCTCAAGAGCGCTCGCCTGTTTTTTGTTTTACTATTTTCTTCTTTCCATGTCCGTCGGCCGTGCCGTCCGTTCTCGCACCGCCACCTCCGGCTGTACGGAGACAGGAACTCCGCAGGCCCCTGGACCGGGAACGGTCCAGGAGGAGCAAGAGGGCGAGTTTCAGAGTCGCCGGCTCTTCCGTAACCACAAGATCTGGTGGACGGCTGTGCGCACGTTGAGCTACACCCGGGAACAGCTCCAGGCCTTGGTCAATGACCGGGAGGTTCCAGTAAACTACGTGAACATGTTTCAGCCTATCAAACCGTCCCCACATCCCAACTTATGGGGGTTAGAATCCCTCTACCCTCTGGTAAACTAACATAGCTGTTGAAAATGGCCATAGAAATAGTGGATTTTCCCTTCAAAAATGGTGATTTTCCATAGTTGTGTAAACGTTTACCAGAGGGTACCCATGAAAATAACCCCCAAGAGTAACTGCACCCAATTGGGATGCAACCACTCCAAAGGTGCCCAACAGCAGTGCGCATGTAACGAGGGCCACTACTGTAGTTAGTGCCAACCACAATTGCGTTGAGAATCCTATAACCATACTGGTATAGATCGCAAGTCAACATCAAACAAAAATGATTTTCTTGTACCATCACGATTCGCAAGTGGTGAATAGCTCAACCGCCAGTTCCACTCAAAATTTGACTCAGTTATGACCATACCCACAAGTATGCAGTCAAATCTCTATAGGGTTGGTTCACAGTAAAATTAGGTGTATAGCATCATCCCGCAATAGATAGAAGTTCGTAAAAGCCCGCTATTTTCTATCTATTTGGGAGCTACTATTGTTATAACCCACCTCCAACCATCGTGCGGACGACGGATTCCGTGCAGATTGGGGATGAACAGCAGACAGCAGCGAAGACATTCTCGTGAGCCGGGCCTCGGGTTGGGCCGGTCCATGGAATCCACGAATCCCAGATTTTGTTGGTGTACCTGGCTGGGAAATTCCTAAAAATGATTGAAAATGAAGATTTCAATAGGAAAATCATGGAAAATCATTTATCGATGGTGGATTTTCCAGCAAGCCATGTTAAATTACCTGAGAGTACCATCAAAAATGTGGGAATGTTATAGAGAATGTTCACCAATTTGACGATGGAGATACCATTTGGTAATCCAACAATTTTTCGTGGAAAGCTGCCATGGAAAAAAGCTGGATCATCTACAAACGGTCAATGTTCGATGGCGAATTGTCCCACACTACCAGAAGATTCCAATTTTGCGTCATTGAGTGCCCTATGCTTCCCTGCGGCTTTGTGGATCTGGCCCATTTCAATAGGATGTTGGACTGCGAACTGGTTTGCATCCCAATACAAATCCCAGTTATGTATCTTATGGGGGTTTCTTAAATAGGGGATCCCCCAAGCCATAGGTTGCAAGAATAAAAATGTACATATATCATATATATATATATATACTTCATGTATATAATTTTGGATGATGGGGGTACCCCCATTCTGGGAAACCCCCCATACACCGTGCTTGGAGAAAAATCTCACTTCATCGTCATGGTTATATAGTTTAGTGAGTTGACTCCCTTCGAAATGGGCAGTTTACAAATTTTGGGCTCACTTACCAACCACGGTCACTTGCTAATCTTCAATTCGGAACCCCAAATCCAACGGTCCGTTACAATATCATTTTCCATGTTAGAATTGCATGTCCGCTTTTATATGCAGTATCATCCATTTTCAGACACACCCAAATCAGTCAAATCCCAGGTTACCATGGCTAGATCCACATCTTCGAATCCCAATGACGACCCCAAGGATCAACCGGGTCATGCCTTGAACGTGGCTCAGGTATTGCCACTTCGCTTGCAGTTTCCCGGTGATGGCACAGAAAGCCTTTGCCAGTGCAGGCAGGGAGCTGCTGAGGCATCTCTGAACAGTGGATAAAAATTGCCATGGTGCAGTAGTCGTTCGCCGAGACATGCTGAGTCGGTGGATACAACTGGGTGAACTGTTGGATTTAACTAGTGATTAAGACCAACAAACAGAATTGTTAGGTGGTAGCTACTAAGTGGGCGAACAACCACCTTGGCTCCTAGGTCAAGATAGCCAGCTCACACTTCATGTTCCAAGTAATAAGGGCGCCTTGTTGTATCTTCAACCAAAATCAGCAGCAAACATGGACAGATTTATCCAACATCAAAGTACAAAAGTCTGGTAAATATTCACATATCTACCAATGGGTGCCACTGCCCACGCGAAGCTTTACCCAAGATGTTGCACCCCCAATAGCCGGGCCCAGCTACAGGAACGGTAGGTCTTAAATGACCATATATAGAACTAGAGAAACATGCAAGTTTTAGCTGGACAAACCTTAGTTGGGTGTAGATTTATCATCATCTATCTATGTATATATATATATACATACACTAACCAGCTAAACTAATTAATAATCATGGCATCTAAAATGATCTCTAAGATTGGTCGACATAGACTTGTTTGTGTGTGTGTGTGTCACCCACCCGTGGCAACATGAACTCCGCAAAACTACTGGGTCTTGTACATCGGTATATCCCCAGCATCTTATATCGCTTATATTTTCCAGACCGCCACTAGGACCACTAGCAGCATCAACTGTTTGTCAAAGGAAAACACAACTTCTACCAACCATTGATGGATAAAGGATGATAAAGGGATACCATATGAAGAAACAATATGGGATATACCACATGAATCCGTTTTCTATTCACTGACCAATTATTGTCGTATTTCGCTCGCAAGGCTTACCACCCAACTTCTACCCCTCCGGTAATTTGACAATTTCGCGGCTGGAAGCCATTGACCATTTAGTTCGATGATTTTCCCTTTGGTTATTTAACAGTTCGCCATGGAAAATGGCCCATTGATAGATGATTTATGATGATTTACCTATCATAAATGGTGTTTTTCGTGGCTACGTAAAATAACCAGAGGGTACATTGAATTACTTTTCCAGCATGGTGATTTTCCAGTCCGCAACCTGTTAATTTATCAGAGAGTAACCCATTTAGTTCGATGATTTACATTGATTCAGCTTATGAAACCGTGGTATGTTTCCTTCATGTTCCCGCGACGTATCAAATAACCAGGTGGTAAAACCAGGTGGTATTTAACCTATGGTACCCTCTGGTAAACTAAGATAGCTGTTGAAAATGGACCATTTATAGATGATTTTCCCATAAAAAAATGGTGATCTTCCAGTTCGCTATGTTAGTTTACCAGAGGGTAATGATTTTCCCAGCGAAAAACCTCCATGGATCGTGGATATCCCGGTTCCACAGATCGCAGGAGTCGTTTCTCTGATCCGTTTGATGCAGTGGATGGACGCGTCAAAGGTGTGGGGTGGTGAGGTGGGAAATTCGCCGTTGGTAATTCAACGTAGCTGTTGAATCAATGAATAGTACCTAATGGGTATATCATCTAATATCATCTATAAATGGGCAATGTGTCAATGGCTCAACTGATGAACTAACAAGAAATTGGGATTAATTACAGTAAGCAAACATTAGGATTTAACATGATTTAACTGATTTAACAACAAAAAACGGTATTTAACCACCAGAACACCGGATTTAAGCAGCATAATTTGGATGTTTTTTTAGCAACAAAACATGGCAGTTAACCAGCAAAATATGAGACTTGATTTCACACAATTTTCATCAATTTAAATTATCTGCCACCAGACTATCCCTATATATACATATAGATGCTACCACAATCTATGACGCCATCAAGAAACACATACAAAATTCACCAGAAAAAAGATATAACAAACATCACCAAAAGCCTTCAAAAGATACTGGTACGATTTAATCCCACCACCCTATGTTAAACTCCCCCTAAAATTTCTAAATATGTCCCAAATATGTGTGAGTCCCCTACTGAACTGTATATATATATATATATGGTCTACATATCACTACATCCTATCCGGAAATTCAAAACTCTGTGACACTTACCATCAATCATAACGGTTCAACTATGTTCTCACCTAGGATACCTAGGGTTGACTTCGATCAGTTTGACCACTTTATGGATTTTTAAGCCATGATCAGAGATTCAACAGAAGCACCAAAGAACCCTCTGATAGCATCCCTCCAGCATTCTGCAAGTGATGATTCAAAATTGATCTCAGAAATGAAGTTTGCATACAAATTGCTGTTCGCTAATATTGGAAGTGCTCTATCATGCGTAGTTTACATAGTGAACATCGTGCAATTGTGCTGAGCAGTGCGTAGTTCGCGACAATGGCTGCTCCTCAGCCTAGACCGTCACTGGAACAGCTTCTCCATCCAATTGCTCGTTTGGACATGCAGATCGGTGTGGTGCAAGGACTGCTGGAAAGTATTACTGAAGTTCAAGATTTCCTGGAAGACAGGCAATGGACCGACATTGTTGCTTCAACAACACAGGCACGATATTTCCTGGATATGACACTTCAAAAAATGGGGGTACCCCTAAATCATCCATGTCAATAGGATTTTCCAATATAAACCATCCATATTGGGGTACCCAATTTTAGGAAACCTCCATATGACACTTCCAAAATTGAAAGCTCAACGAATTTACCAAAAATTGAGCTCCTCCGGGACTCTGAATGCTTGGTGAAAAACGGACTTGCACAACGAAATTCCAGGAGTTGAACACGATCCTAGTATTTGAGGCTTCTGCAACTTCTGCATCCAATTGTCATGAAATACAACATTCTGGTTGAAATAGATGTGAAGAGCACAGTCTGAGATCAGTTTTATCTCTGATTTGCAATGTGCATCAAGGGATGTCCATGGAGAAGCCCATGGAGTAGCAGGCGGATGTGATATCCTATTTAATTCTCGTTTTTTGTTGGTTATATTCCCATGGTGGTCTGATGGTCCCAAGATAATCCCAGTATTGGGATGAAGGGATTAGATGGGATTAGTTTGTCTATCATCACCATATCCTGGTTAACCATGGTTAGGCCAGTTATAAATAAACCCATTATATATATTCATTCATTACTATCCCAGTGATCTTCTGGGGATATTCCTGTTATATTCCCATGTTTCCCTTAGAATTACATTACATTCCCTTTATATTCCCAGGATTTTCCATGCATGGTAGTTATTTTTTCCCAGTTGTTAACATTCTATTATATCCCTGTTTAACATCTTATTTTATGCCATTATATTTCATATCCTGTTATATTCCATTAGATTTCATTTTAATTTGGCATCCCATGAAATATATTCATTACTATCCTATGAATTTAGGAATCATTACATCCAATCGTGTATTATTATCATTGGAAATCCTATCATATTCCCATTCTTGCTATTAATCGCTTATCATTGGATATTGTGATTAAACAGAGATTTCATCATCATTACCATTTGATGCCCATATGAGGTTCCCATCGGATATTATGGTATTCCCATAACTATGGTATTCCCATGATACTCCCATCGTGCATTGTTTCACTGGATTGGTGAATGGGAAAATTGAAAGCGGAAACCACAATCAATTTCATGGGAAAATCCATGATTTCCTGTAAATGTTCCATTAAACCAATCCAATGTTGCAGCGAACTATGGAAAATCACCATTTTTAACAGGAAAATCCACTATTTCTATGGCCATTTTCAATAGCTATGTCAGTTTACCAGAGGGTAGTTCCTTCCACCTGCTGGCCAGGGCCGCGTGCTCTTCAGCCAAACCTTTCCGGGCTCCGCGCCAAAGGGTTGTCGGGCCGCCCGGGAGAAAAACGCCTGGGGATCGGTTGGGGAAACATCGGGAAACTATAGGAAAACATCGGAAAACCATGGGAAAACATAGGAACATGGTGACTTAGCAAAGAAAAATGTGGATTCATAAAACGGTATAAATCGCATCCTTGTGCTTGACATCCCAGTTTGATCGCATCCTTGTGCTTGACATCCCAGTTTGATCGCATCCTTACTTCAACCCGTGTTTCCATTAGAGATAAAAGGCAGCAGTTGATGAAGATAAACAAGGCAAAACCTTTATGTTTGGTAAAGTAAATGTCGGTTTCAGAAATGTTTGAACTGACTAAATGGCACGGCTGATGTCACCCCTGGAGGCCTGTTCATGAAATGTTTCCTTCCTTCTCAATCTGGGGCAAAGCAAACCGAAATTCTTTGCGATCTTTGTCTAGGGCGGCGGCGTTGAAGAAGTTGAAGAGTGAAGGGTACTATGTATCCAGTTACGCTGGGGCTCTTCCGTTGCGATGTCCAAAGGGAAAGACCCGTTGCAAAAAGGATGTCGTAAAGGAATTTTGGGACACGAAGCTGTGCAGCGTTGGCTTGCTGAGTGGCAAGAACATTTTGCGCATCTACACCCGCAGCAGAAAGCCGCGCGTGTGTTTGCGCAATGATTCGTCTGTGACGATGTTATAGGGCCTGGTGCGCGAAAGTTTCTCAATGTCATCAATCTTAGACCGTGGGGTCTTTTGGCTCATTCAACTTCGGTAGAGAGTGCCACCGTTTTTTTCTGGAGAGATTCGGAAGGCTTGGCTGGCTTACCGTCGAATTGGTGCCAACTTAGTTCGCCATTTTGGCAGTGGCACACCTGTCAAACATATATTCGTGGCAGACTAATCCGGAGATAGTCGGATAGCCAAAGTCACGGAATTAATTTGTGCTACTTGGCCACGTATTGGAAGGGGCCAGAAGCGCCCACCACGTTAAACTTCACGGTCGTTTACGCGTAATTTTTTCCCGTGGATCAACCTCCGCTTTTTGTGGCTGATTTGTGATATAATAGTTGTAAATGGGATGAAGTAACTCTTGCAACTAAGCTGAGCAATGTCGCTTCAATCATGTCTTTTTTTGGCCAGGTATAACTTAAGACTGTTAAGGGCTATGACTGTGGGTACGAGTCAAAATCCTGTTATCCTAGTGAAGCCACAATAGGTGGTAAATGGATGTTCATACTACCTAAGTATGGTGATATCGGTTTTGACGCATCTCCATTGCGGAAACTAATGGGCTATGCTACAGATTGTTTTTCCATAAATGATGAAATCGGCAAACCAGCTGATTGTTTGTTCGTTGTGTCTGAGATTATTTGCCAAGGACCATCTACAACTCCTGGATTTGGAAGTTGATGTATTGTTTTGGCGGATCTTGACGATTGTCCATCATGTTTGCTTCAAAACATTCATCAATGACAAACGCTTTGGTGACGTCTCAGGCGCCGTGAGCCTTCGCATCCTGCCGGACATCGAGAAGCTCCCCGAGGAAATTGCCCAGAACCAGTTTTCTATCGTTGCTGGAGATGTCTTTGGGGAACCAAAAAGGTCTGTGCGGGGGTGCAGTTGGGGTCAGTTTCATGGGTACAACTATGGTAGTAACCTCCATGAGTATCCGTAACTTAGGGTGTTGTACAACCCACTTATTGCTGGAATTGCACCCTCAAGTATATATATTATTATTTACTAGTCCATGTAACGAAGCGTGACTAATGCGCACTGTGAATGTAGATGATGTTTTTTTTCCAGGAAACAAGACCACATGGTAAGAAGCCTCCAGAATGACCCCAAATCCGTTTTTGATTTTAAATTGCAGATGGGTCAAGATAGAATAAAACATGCATCATGCATATCATGCTCAATGAAAACCAATATAAGACCCATGACAACGTGTTTGGGAGATCGTGTTCCTTCTGAAAGGGGTGGTTCTAACCAACAAAAGGATATTGAATATTGTCGAAATCTCCAAGAACAACAAGAAGAACGATAACCATACAGGCAAGAAATTGTAGGTTCAACAGAAATCATATTTATATACATATATATATATATATATACATGTAACATAGCTATGGATAGTGTATAACGTCCTCCCTGCCACGTCACCTATTTAACATAGCTTAAAAACAGACATGGTTTGTTATTTGATCTGGTCTACCAGCACCTAGATGAGTCATGGAGTCTGCTATGCTGATTGTAATATCACGTCAGAACCATAACCATGTACTTTTTCACGCCAATTAGAACCCACTTCCTGCCCTGTTGACTAACTCCAGGACCCATCTAAGTACATGAGTAGATTATAATCTGCATTTGACCCATTGAACCTCATGAGCCCAGGTTAAATCCATATGTGATGTTGGCTGGATCGACTAAATATCCAAGGTTGTTTCCCATAGTTAGCTAAGTTGTTTTGGTTGACTAGGTCGGCCAGAGATTATGATGACGAAATAGCTGCAGTTATTGGTTGATAAACCAATCTATATTCACATATATATTGAGATGTGCGTTCAATCCCAAGTCTATATCCATGTGTACATAGCACTTGGGGGTGCAGTTCCACTGAGAAGTGGCTTGTATAGCCATAGTTGTAGGGGTTATATCCCAACGTATGAGTGAGATTCTCAAGCCTTGGCAGCCTTGGCAAGAGTTTGTGATGCTCGCGCATGTGTCTTAGAAGCCTTCATAACCACGGCTTGCATGGCCTGCGCTGAACCTGAAGTTGCAGGTCCAAAACAGTGTCCCGCACTTTCAAATGTGCATTGGTATCGATCCTGAAACGAAGTCGTGCCCCGGAGATTTGTGCACAGACATCGAGGACATTGAACATTGAGGAGAACGAGCCCTACCTGGCCAGGGTTTTTGCCATGGTTTTGTTCCATGTTATACCCATGAAACTAACCCCCATTGCACCCCCAAGCATCCCGCAGGAGCTCCAAGAGGAGATTGAGACCAAGGATCAGGAGTTGGGGTTCGGGACAGAAACAACCCGCAAGCCGATGGTTAGAACATGGAATTTAGAGGTCATCAATGGTGATTCAATGGTGATTTATAATGGTAGTGATTTCATTGGGAATCTATCTGAATTATATGGATTGGTCATGGAATTCCCTAAGGTAAACATACCTCGATGATCCTAGATGTGGAAAAGCCATGGGGAGACCTTAGGACAATGATCTACAATCGTGGTGGGGAAAGCTGGACGGAAAGCATCAATTTCTGATTCACCAACCTGGAGATTTTGCCCATGGGGATAGAGTTTACAGAAGGGTCAACGAATGAATTCTGCTTGGTGGTTTCAGATTGATTTTTGTTAGTCTGAAAATAGAGTATCCAAAAAAATCCTATGGATTATAATCATTGATAATAATTGTTCCTATGAAAAAATGGCCCGAAAATTGGAGATCCCCTATTGACAAAGCCATATGGCCCATATGGCGGTTGCAAGCAAATTTAGGATCATGATTCCGGTTGACCACTATTTTTGTTCACTGGAAGCCACCAGGGATGTTGATATGTCATCAACATGGGCAGATGGTTGGTGGCTTCCTGCTACAGTTGTTTGAAAATTGCGGTTGGAAAACCCCTCAAAAGGGAATCATAGTCCCAATTGAATTAAGATTGAGGGGAAGGTTCGAAAACACAATCAGATCTTTGCCATGTGGATGGAATAAAACTATGGAATTCTGTGATTATGTAGTTTCGGCCTATTCACAAAGATCCAAATGTTGACAAGTGCAGTTGAACAGAAACGAATCTATGCGTGATCATTGAAGCGAGTCTCTCGTGCTTGCAATGATACTGTTGTGTACATTTAAATAGCCATATATAGTTTGGAACAAATATACAGATTGCATCTTCACGTTTTACACGCATATTCACATATTCAGTCTCTTGAAACCATCATGAACAGATCACAACAATGACATTATATAGAGTTATATATATATATATATGTGTAAGTTAGATAATCGATCATGTGGATGTAAGCACATGTTTACATACACATGCAGTGACCAAAGATACTGAACTTGTTTTCAAGCCAATATGTTCTACAATGTTGGGCCCCCTAGTTATAAGTTGGTTTATAACCCCCCCAACCCAGTTCGTTATAACTACCATAAACCCCAGTTATTGTAGTTGTAAACCAACTTAGCTATCGACTGGGGGCCCCACTAGAAATCCTAAGTATTGCAGTTGTGAAGCAACTTGCAAGGTGGTACCCCCTACCATGGCCATAGTTTTTGATCGAGAAGATGTCTATGATTTGTTGGGGCCCTCAAGATCGCTAAGTTGGTGCAAACAACTACAATTTCACTGGGGGTTATGGTAGTTATAGCGAACTAGTTAGATAGGGTTAAAAACCAACTTATAACGTTTGGGGGCCCCACATTGTATGATTTGTTGGACTCAACTGCAGAAAGAACGGTTGCAGATGTTGCCTCAGGAGGAGTTTCGCATGCTAAGTTAGCTATTATTTTATATGCAGGGTCGCAGTTGTAATGGAATCTAATGGTGGTAAAATCAAGAAAATAGGGTTGATTCGGTCATGGGATATAATGGAAAATGAAACCAACAATGAAATGTGGGTGGTGCCCCCAGTTATATATATATATACATATTTCTTGGTATAGTTTCATCCATTTAATTGTTTCGATATGTCTACCATGAACGCAAGAGTTAACCTACTTATTTCCACCAATCTGGCTAATTATTTCTGTCGCCTCACATTGTACAACCATTTATCCAACTCCACCTACCCTCCAGTGTCATCAAACATGGGTAGCTGGAAAATCCACCCAATCAAACTTCCATTTACTTCGGGAAATTCCCATGTCACGTGTGATGACACCGGAGGGTGTAATTTGACATGGTGGACAAGACAGATTTTGGGGAGCAGAAATGGTGATTGTGTTCTCCGAGCAGAGATTGCAAAGCAGGAGACAGAAGGCAAAATGGACAGGCTATGCAGGCTATGCAGGCTGACCAGAAGTTTGGGGCTTCTCCCCACATCATGTCGTGATGTTCTCGGAGAGATCACCAAACACTTGGAGAATGCTTAGTGGTGGCCATTGCCAAATGCAGAGCTGTGGAAATTTCGGGTGAGCAAGGGTACCTTCCTCACCTTTTCTTCACAGAAAGACATTCATGGCCAAGTGATTCAACTTGCAAGTTGACAATTGGAGGCTTGGCGGATCTCACCATCACCAAAAACATGGATTCAGCAGGTTTCAAACCCATTGACAGGGGAAAAGGTGGGTAAAAGAACAATATTTACCATGTCCAATTTCACCATATTTCACCAGAAATAGGTGGTATAATCCATTCCCAAATGGGGTGGTTTATGGCATTCCCTTACCCGCATCGCATGAGAACGCTGGCCAGGACATACCTGCGCCGGTTTCGATGCAGCGTCGCAACACAGACGCGGAGGCCGGCATGGTCCAACTCGAATAGGGGTGCAGTTGGGGAAATTGACCCTGTGGTTCTTTAACATAGCCATGGAAAATGGCCCATTTATAGATGATTTATGCTGATTGACCCATTAAAGATGGTGGTATGTCAGTTGGGAGAGAAAAATCTCAATCAATATGCGAAGATAGGGGACAATCTACTAATCTACTGGATAATCATCTCTATTATAGTAGGGCAGTGGGATGCATGAATGAAACCTTGGGACTTGCCAAATTTTGATCGAATGAGGATGGGGATGAACCATTGCTGGGGTGATTTTGATGGGTACACCGTGGTCATGACTTATGACCACCATGGGTTGGGGGAGCAGATTGGGCCGTTGATAAGCCTGAACAATGGGCAGTATTATTCCAACTTAATCTTTTGACTTTTGATCGGCTAAACATTCAATCGTTTGAAGGGTAGGTAAGATTCGCCATGTCATGACTGGGACATTCTTTGTGGACTCACCCAAGTTACCAAGTAGTGTCACGGCTACGTGCATTCTGTGACTTGTGGGGATCCAGAACGCTGGGTGCACAGCATTCGATCAGTAGTGGGTTCGCACTCGCTGCATGTCAAGCCACTGGTTCTCATCTTCACCTAGTTTTTGAATGATCTCACAGCACACTTATCCCTCCGGCAAGTTCACTGACACGTGTGCACTGTTTTTGAATCTGAACCTAAGGTAACCAAAGTAGCTCGGCTTTGCATGTGGCATCAAGCCACTTGTTGCTACCCTCAGGGTACCAATTCTCACTGGGTAGATCGTAGTCGGTTTTTCCAAATTCGACAATGCGTTTGATCACCGTCATGTGTCTGAAATAGGCCCACTTGCAAAGTCCGACTGATTCATCCAGACATTCTTCGTTACCTTTGCAATGTCACCGACTTGACCGATACCAAAAACCTCCCTGGCTTCCTCTTTCTCTGGCACGGCTGCACGCTGTGCCTCGAAGACAAGATTTCGGAAGCACATGGTTGGTCCGAGGCTGCCGCGCTGTCGTCGATGAGATTCTGCATTCAGATGAAGCTCCTTTTGACTCCAACCCTGCCATGCCTCCACATGTGCTTCGCCTGGTCATGTGCGGTACACACGATCGCATGAAGGCCTACACTGCAACCTTGCTCCATGCTTATTGTTTCCTCAGCTGTCAAAGCCACAGACTCTTCGAATCCTGGATGACTCTCCGGCTCTGATTTCTGAGTCCAGCTACAGCATTGTGCCGCAAGACTCCACTGAGGTATTTGGAGATCGCAACGGTTGGATCTGCATCTTCGCGCAGGTGTCAAGCCCAAACCGGCCCAAACCGTTTAGAAGTGTATTTTTTCTATCCAACTTAAGTGGTATATTTAGATATTGTGATGATTGGGGCATTTCTGACCCTATTTCTGATTTTTTCTGGAAATGGAAAACAGATACTGTAGATAGAACAGACAGACAGACAGACAGACAGACAGACAGACAGACAGACAGACAGACAGACAGACAGACAGACAGACAGACAGACAGAGAGAGAGAGAGAGAGAGATAGATAGACAGATAGATAGACAGACAGACAGACAGACAGACAGACACACAGACAGATAGATAGATAGAGAGAGAGAGAGATTAATAGATAGATAGGTAGATAGATAGGTAGATAGATAGGTAGATAGATAGGTAGATAGTTAGGTAGATAATTAGATTATGATTAGATTTGATTAGATTCGATTCGCTAGCTAGCTAGATATATACATAGTTACTGTAGATGATGTGAGATGTGTTTTGTTACTTAGATATGTTCAAATACATACATGGCTTCAGGCTTTCCACCACGCGTGGCCAGGTGCGCCGGCGCTCGCATTCCCTGACTACCGCTGCGCCCCGCGGGAGCATGGCGCGGCGCGGCAGCGATGCGGGCCGCCCGCAGGCGCTGCTGAGTGGTACGACGGTGCCGGTGGGGGAACCTGGGAGGCGATGGCAGCGATCAAAATGGTTCATTCCATCCATTAATGTATAGTTTAATGGTTTCATACTGTAATGGGGAAATATCTGGAAATATACGGAATAGAATGGTGGTTTAATGTAGTTAAATGGTGATTTATATGGGATTTAAGCATCAGCAATGGGGATATAGTGTGGTTTTTGTGGTTCACCGACCTGGTGATTTCGTGCCGCTTAAACATCACGAAGTGGTTTCACTTGAAGGGAAAATCCTGGATTTACCCTTTGGTAATTTAATGTATGGAAAATCATCAGTGTAACAAGTAAATCATCGAACTAAATGGGCCATCTATACCATTTCTTTGTTGAAATTTCAGACGGTAAATATTCAATTCTATATTGAGTTGCACATTGATGCGGAAATACAATAAGAATCTAGCAAAACCAATAACGGTCATCATCCAGGGAGTTTCATGGCAAAAATAAGATTCCTACAGACAACGAAAAGAAGAACACATGTTTGATTGACAATACTGACTTGAGTGGGAATGGCAAGGACCTCGGCCAACCTCGGCCAATCGAACTAGAGGATGCCCATATGGGATTCATCATGATTTAACCAGCAAAATGTGGAGCTATAAAGCCAACCAGTCGGAAAGTAATGAATGTAATGTAGTAGGGCTGCAATGGGGATTCATTTTCATGATATTTGTGCTTTCCTTCTTTCGCACTGGGGATCCCAGCATCATCCATGGAAACCACCGGTGACAAGGAGCACCCTAGTGTTGAGAAACACACAAGTGCTGGATCGTAGAATATATTAGTTGTTTCTTCGGCTCCTGAGTTACTATAGTTGGTTTTGGTAAAGTGAATTAAGTTGAGAATATCGTGTTGGTAACAGGCCGTTTCGCTTGTTCCCTTATGCCAATAGATGGTAAAACCCACCAGGGACCACGGGTGTTTCCCCGTGAGTTTTCCTTGTTTACCCTAGGGATGGCCAAAACAAATGGACAAAATTTACAAACTAGCCGCAAGGTCGCGCACCACAGTGAACTAAGTTCGTTGGTCGAGATAACTAGGCAAAAAGTTGGGTTTATGGTGAGTACAGCTAGACTTGGACGGGTTCATAGACCAAGTTATAGCTTGGTTTACGAACTTCCTTTATTCGGGTATGCTCCAAAAAATGCATGTTTCATGGATCATTGTGTTTAATCTGTGGATCCTGGGTATTGTTCAAACAAACTCATGGATGTATATATGTAATGTAATGCAATGCAATGCAATGCAATGTAATGCAATGTATGTATGTATATGTGTATTATGTATACATGTATATATCAAAAAATATCCCCAAATAAATGTTTAGTGATCATGCAATCCCCATCAAGTAATAGACATAAAGTTGGTTTGTAACTCCCAGTGACTATACCTAGACCATCCAAATGAATCCAAAATTGCAAAAATATGAAATTTATCGGGTAAAACACAGGTTTTCAGGGTACACACCGTGGTTTAAGTAGATTTATTTTTATTATTATTCTCATAATTATTGTTATTATATAAATATATATATATATATATTACCACAGATGTTATCATCTGTATACAGTTATATCCTCCTGATCAACCCTAATTATTGTAGCTATGTTTACCAACTTAGCTATCATAAACAGAGGCCCTTCCGCTCAGGATTGGGCGCGCAGTGAGATCCAGAAGACCTTCGGGTGCCCCAACCTGGGGGGTGATGAAAAATGGTGGACACATAGCCTCCAGTAATTTGACATAGCTAATCATAGTTACATATAGCTATATATATATATATACATATTGAAACTTGAAAACTGTTCATTTATATATATATATATGATTTACAATGATTTACCTATTGAAAATGGTGATGTTCCATAGCTATATTGAATTACCAGAGGGGAATCAATAGCGCACCGGAACTTGGAATTTCATCGAAACTCGGAGCTTGGAATGTCATAGAATGCAGAAGTGTTTCTCAATTGGGACTGACTTAGCACTTGCAAATCATTAGCAGGTGAACCCTGCCAAATTTGGGCATTGGACTTACAAATTACAAATACGGAATTTCGTCAGCAAAACTGGTGAAATAGCCTCCGGACTAAAGTTCCTACAATTCTCATCTTGTTCAGCATTGGCATGTTTGCGACACCGAACAAGTTGTGAGCCTTATGTGAGTGGGAGGAGGTATGCCCCCAGAAAGGATGTGAATGTATGTATGTTTGTATGAATGCATCTCTGTTTAAAAGAACAATTATGAACAATGTGTATTTTTTGTGTATCTATATACACACCGAGGTTTCACAAAATTGGGTACCCCCAAATGATCCATTTCAGCAGGATTTTTCCATGATAAACCAACCAGCTATTGGGGTAACCCCATGGCAATGGAACCCCCCCAAATATACATACAATGTGGGGCCCCCAAGATAGCTAAGATGGTTTACAACTGCAACAACTAGGGTTTATTGTAGTTCTAACTATAGTTAGATGGGGTTATAAACCAACAAACATAACGCTTGGGGGCCCCACATTGTACATACCATCATACCGTCGCGTACCTCTAGAGCGCTGTTTTTGCCTTCCAAAACTGCGAGAGAAATTTCAATCAGGTCATGTGTCCATCCCTGCAGGGCCACCAGTGATGAGTACACCAGGTATGGATGAGCCCATGGTTGGTCCTTAACACTGATACATGGGATGAACCAAATCCTGTAAGGTGAGACATACCTTCCGGTATTGCCTCACATAACGAACTGGAAAATCACCATATTTTCATCGGTAAATCAACGAATTATAAATGGCCATGTCCAATAGCTATGTTAGTTTACCAGAGGGTATCACTTATATGCGTTGTTTTTTCCAGTTGTATCTGTTACAATGGCTGCAGCAGGCACTATGCATCCTTGGCGGATCCCTTAAACCGCACCAGCCTGACCTCGCAGAAGTGCGGCGCCCAAGCGCGGAAGATATTTTGAGCTGGCGGAAATGAATGAAGATGAGGTAAGATCTACAGGAAACCATGGTTTTTACCATGAAATATATAGGTTTCCGGTTAGAATTTTCCCTTAAACCAATCCAATGAAATAATGATGAGTTGGAACTACCCTCTGGTAATCAAACATGGCTGGCTGGAAAATCCTCAATAAATGGAGGTTTGTAGTTGGGAAAATTATGGAACTAAATGGTGGATTTTCCATTGCCATGTTTGATTTGCGGAAGGTAATGAGTAAATAAAGAAACTCATCATTACCTCATCCAAAACTGCCCAAAATGACATCTAAGATGAGCTAAAGATGAGTTGGAAAATTTTGGAACATCTCAGATGAATTGGAAGATACCATGTCAAAACTTAGACAAAAAATCAATCAAATAATCAAAGTCAGGAGGATATTTTCTAGGATGCAAGGATAATGTTGTTCAGTACATGATGAGAATTCAAGGTAATTCAGAATTGGAAGTAAGCTAAGTACTGCTAAGTTGCACCTTTGTTTTGGAACTGAGTTTGGTGAAGTCATCGACAGGATCAACTGGTCAAAACACATATGGATTTTCTGACCGCAGACCATGTGGATTTCGTGCAAGGTAATTACCCTCTGGTAATTTAACATAGCTATTGAAAATGGCCATAGAAATAGTGGATTTTCCCATGAAACATGGTGATTTTCCAGTTCGCTATGTTAGTTTACCAGAGGGTAGATGCATGGATGGATGGATAAACATCGGATGACTGACCTGTGACAGTATTGATGAAACTGACATCAGCAGCATCTTGCGAGATTTGTGTTTTTGGCAGAGTTACGTGTCCACCGTTGCCGAACTTCGCAACAGAATAACAGGAGCAGTGTGGTATCCGTTGATCCTCCTGAAGTTAGCAGAATCGATAGGGGTCCTGTCAGGCGCTCCAAACAGCGGGAAGTCAAGCCTGGTNTACAGACAGCTTCTGGAACGAAACGGAGCCATCCTGGCAACGGATGTCCCAGAGTATCCATTCCGTGACCAAGTCGGAGGAGTTCGGGACTGGAGCCCTCTTCATCGAGGGCCATCGTGTATTCGAGTATGCACCCTACGCAGAGCTCAGCACAAGCCTGTTCTATTTGGCTTCCTCCGACCAGCTCATGGACCAGCGTGGGACAAGCCGGGAATCGGTGCGGAAACACAAGCTACATCTAGCCAAGCACCTGGACGCTCTTCAAGAAATGCAAGGGCTGACCCTGCTGGACGCCGAGCAGACCACGGTCAGCTTAGTGTGCAAAGTCCTGCAAATGCTACTTCTGGACGATGCCAGTTTGGACTCAAGCCACTTACGAGGTGATTTTGATTTGGATGCTCGATGGCTATTTAACCTCCTAGGTCAAAGTTGGTTTATTGACCCACCTGTATAGAACTATAGTTCATAGTCACCAAAAGCCCTAGTTAACTTACTTATAGACCAACTCTCGTCAAGTAGGGGAAACCAGCTTGTTGAATTGGACATGTTCCTGGTTTAACTGGCAATGTTTCTCGTTGAGAGTTCAGGCGGCATTTGTTCATGCTTCACATTTTCACATTATCTTTTCAATAGTTGGACATATTCAGAACAGCCCAGTTAAATGACTACAGTCCAATCACAAGCAAATCTCAGTAAATCGCCTTAAAATCCCATGGTGTAGTTAATCCTGAATTTGCTGGCTAAAAACCCTCTGGTAAACTAACATAGCTGTTGAAAAAAGGCAATTTATAGTGGATTTTCCCATTAAACAAGGGTAGTTTTTTTTCATCACCATCAAGATAGTTGGCCTCCTGAACTTTCCACCAACTTTTCCCGATGCCGACCTGGGACACCGCCTTGTAAGTTGCTTTTAAGGTCCATGGTTGATGGTTATGTCAGTTATGTCCCATAAAACGACCATGGAACAAACCAAGAGATCACATCAATAGGTACCCTCTGGTTATTTAACAGTTCGCCATGGAAAATTGCTAAATTTGGATGATTGTCCCATTAAAACCTCCATTTATAGGGGATTTTCCATGGCTATGTTAAAGAACCAGAGGGTATAACAACCACCAACAAGATGCCGAAGAGTCGGAAGCCTGGAAATATGAGGGAAACATCATCGACCATCCTGGCCTGACTCACGTTTTGGCACCTTTTTTTGGGTTCGAATATATAGGCCCCCTAGATAGCTAAGTTGTATTAAGTTGTGATCTTCTCGTAGCTTGATTAACTAGAGTTTATGCAGAATATAGTTTAATATAACCAAAGTGAATGGGTGCTCATGAACCAACTATAACTGGGGTCCTCACCTGTAAAAGCATTCATGATTGATGGTCAAGTCAAATCCCGTATTTTTACCTACTGGATACAATGCACTAAAACTCCCCATGAAACAATGAATTGATGAATTGTATAAAGATGATGTAAGCGATAAGGAACATAGATAAAGATAAAGATAAAGATAAAGATAGATAGATAGATAGATAGATTGGATTTGAATGGATCATGACTCCCCATAGGGGATCATGGGGGTCCATGAGGTTTGGCCGATTTCTTCGCGACTGCGGACTGCTGAGCATGGAGGTCCTCCTGCTGAGCATAGGAAAATGCGAAAATTCCCTGGGAAAAGCATTGCATTTTTGGGTGGAAGCCATGGAAATTTCATCTCTTTAACGGACACATTGATATTGGTTAATTTTGGGTAATCTATT
This sequence comes from Symbiodinium sp. clade C Y103, assembly GCA_003297045.1. Classification (NCBI taxonomy): domain Eukaryota; class Dinophyceae; order Suessiales; family Symbiodiniaceae; genus Cladocopium; species Cladocopium sp. clade C. The sequence goes on along the minus strand of BGPT01002271.1, from coordinate 22,329 downwards.
TTCAGACAAACAAACTGAAGTTGTTTTTGGTGGTGATGTGCGTTAACATGCGGTGATGTAGCTTGCACTGAAAATGTTTGAACATTTACCTAAAATCACGCTTTAAAACATTGAAACAGAGTCAAATTCTTTAATCGAAAACTTACGCAAAGTCGGTTAAAATGAATGTGTGTTTTCAAAATATATTTTAAAAAATGTCAAATAATGTGTAAAATCGTTCGAAATTTGCTCTGAATTCCAAGTCTGGATATCCCACTTGAACTTTGATTGGTTGTATATATATATATATATACGTATTGACCTCCAAAGACAAGCATGCTCGAATGCTGCAGCTGCAACATTCATCTTCAGAAAACCAACCCCAGGAGAACACATGCCCCTCAGGGGTGCGACGCTCTCTGAACATGGTACTAAATTCTGCTTAATAACTCTTAAAATGTTGAACAAAGCGAAGCAATCCTAAGTGCACTTTAAACATGTGCTTAAATCAATCGAACATCTATGTAAAATCCCTCAAATACTATGGAAAGAACATTCCAAATCCATGTGATATATTCCATAGTCTATTTTAAATTCATTCGACATCGATTTCAAATCACTTAACCGATGATTCAACATTTACTTCAAAACATTTAAAATCGAGGTAAAATCATCAAACCAACACTTTAAATATCAGATAGTCAATGTACAAGTTGCACAAGTAGCTCATCAACAGTTTATGTGTAGTATACTTGTTATGTGTGTATAGCTTATGTAGCGGTAGGGACAGATGAGGTAGAAGGAGTATATAAGCATAGTATATTGCTTTGCTGGGGACCAACGTAATAAATAAACATATATGTAGTATGGAAATAGTTTGGAAGTATCATGTAGGGTAAAACAGGCTCATGGCTGGATGCGCTCATCACCTTGGTGTCCAAAATTCCCGTGGCGGAGACGCTCGCAGCTGGGCCGTCCTGAGCCGCCAGGACCGGGGACTGCGCCGAAAACCTGCATGTGCAGAGAGACGGGTGAGTCATTTGTTTGGCTTCAAGGAGCGAAATCATTCAAACCTGTCCACGCAGCATTAAGGAAGCACTGAGGTGCAGCATGCTTGGATGTGAACTTCCAGATCTTCCAGAGTGGTTTTACTGGACCAAGACAGAGATGCACATGCTCCAAGAGAAGAATGCTAGGGTTGTCAGAAGACGGCCGGGACCTTTCTCATGAATGGCTTTGGGAAAGTCGGACTTTGTGATAGCGCCCGAACTGTTGTCGAAGGTATCGAACAGTCTACTGTTGGCTGGGTTCAAACATGATAAATTGGGAGGTTACATGACGATGAACCAGGCATCTATGCATATAGGCCTAGATATATGTTGCTTGAAGTCACCTAACAAGCCTGGGACTGCAAGATTGCAGTGTGCAGATCTGCCCAATGAGGCAATGCAGCGAAGAGACCGTACTTTGCAAAATGAAAAGATTCTACTGCTGCAGGAGACCAGTGGTGGTGCCATGTGCACCAAGGTGTTCTTGGCGAGGTTTTGAGTGAGCTTATTCACAGGTCAAATTCCTCATTTTGGCTTTTGAACCAACACTTTGATTAGAGGAATTTGCGTCCGAAAGATGTTCAGGAAAAGCAGATGGAAGCTTTGCAAAGCTGCACAGGGCGGCAACATAAGGTTCTCACTAGCAGAAGTACAGGTGAACAAGAATGAACATGCTGAATAACCATGGTTGGAAAAGGAAATAAACCCAATCTTACCGATGATAATGTATTGGTTTAAGAGAAACTTGGCCCCCGAATCAGAAATCCATCCAATGATTCCCATTTCAAGATGATGATTTTCCTGTGTTTTCCCATTCAATAGCCATTGTTCAATGGTTAGATCAGGTTAAGTCACAAGAAACATCATCCCAGGATATCCCTATTTTTGTTGATTATATGCGTGTATGTATATCTATATATATCCCGTGGAATCCCCTGATACGTCCCCATCAAATATCACCTTTATATCCCTATAGATGATTGTTTTCATGATTTCTCATCAAGGAAAACCTTTCCCGAAGATTTTTTTCCTATTGCAAAAAACTTATCCGCATCATATCCCTGTCGATGATTGTCCCATTTTTCCCCACATGGAATATCTATATAGATCTATATAGCTAATCATGATATTCCCATTATATCGCCAAGATATATACCCAGATATCTCCCCATTTTTTGACCTTAATATTAACGTCAATATTCTAATCATTTATGGTCCATCATGTTCTCTTTATATCCCTATGATATCACCATTTTGTGTTGTTGAAATCTCACAAAACTCCGTCGGACGTTTAAACAACTCACATGACATCCCCATGAAATATCACATGAAATCCCAATAAAACATCATTTTTCTTGGTAAACCACCATTTTCCTATGTTTGTCCCACGTTTTTCCATGGTATTTCCCAGGGGTTTCACATGTTTTTCCAATGGTTTTCCGATGTTTCCCCATGGGGATCAATGGTATGTTTAGCATGGCCATTCTAGGCGCAGGGAGCCATCAGCTTCAACTTTGCTCCGGAAGGCGGGGATGGAAACCATGTGGGACCTCTTGGGGTGGTTTCAACCGCGATTCACCATGAAATTCAACGGGAAGATGAAGGGAAAATGAACGGAAAATGAATGAAGATGAGGTAAAATCTACAGGAAACCATGGTTTTCCCCATGAAATATAGAGGTTTCCTGTAGACTTTCCCTTCAACCAATCCAATGAGAAAATGAAAGGAGAATATTGGGACAAATTAGGGGAAACTGAACATGTTCCAGCAAAAATGGTGAGAACATATGAGAAATGCTGGGACAATTATGGACAAGACCATCAAGATGATGGTAAAATGACTTGGGTTAACCTTGGATGGGTACTTCAATGCAACTCAATCTACTTTGATGCAATTTAATCTGTGCAATTTTCGGCTCTAAACATATGTGTTTGCAGGGTGTTGAACATTGGCGATGATAGAAAAGATAGATGGTGGGACGTTTGCCATGAAATTGATGGATAAAACTTACTGCAAGATAGTAAATGTCATTTTTTCATTGGAGATGTGATATTCTAGTGGACGGTAGTATTTTGTATCTTTTGCCGTAAATGATTTTTTTTACTAACCAACTAAAATGATAAGATGCAGGGTATCTAAGATTGATATTGGTTTTGTATACAGCACATTGCGCTGATAGTTGGCTGGCATCACCTTCAGCCAATTGTTCGTTTTTGGTTTGAGGAGCTACATGCATGAAATATCATATACTGTATATCAGACCCCCAATTGAGACATTATCTTCGGACTTGGTGTTGTAGAATATGTTGGTATCATATACTATATTTAAGGGTTTCTGGCGTCTATGCAATGTTGTGACAATTGTTTGTTTTTTTTCAGAAGCATATTGACTTTCATGAATGTACGAAAATGCAAGATGATATCCGGGAAGGCAGACTTTTTACCGTGGAATACAATGGGCGACTTGCTCACTTTCGCATCCGGAAGGTTCAGTTGAGAGATGCCGACAAAAAGAACAAGGAGATTCTTCCACCAGTACTGGAAGACCTAGTGTTTGTTCTGAAACCCAATGACATCTTCCGGTTGGTTTGCTCTTACCAGTGGGACTATCGGTACTACTTTCCGAGCTCCCCTTCTGCTCAACCCATCCGCTTGGGAAGCTTCACCGACTCGAACTAGACGAAGAACAAATATAGTACCCCCTGGTAAACCAACATAGCTTTTCAAAATGGCTGTCTTATTCGTTGATTTAACTATGACACATAGTTAAACATGGTGATGTTCCATAGTTTTTTTGTAAGTTTAGTAGGCCGGGTATACTCCGTTGGTGCAGTAAGGATATGTTCCGAAAGTCCATCCAAGCCAGCTCAAGCAACAAATCGTATCAGATGGATTTGTCCAAAAATGCACGGAGGTAATCCCCAAAAAGATGCTGAAAAGTGCGAAACCAGGATGGTATAGGTTCAGTATATAGTATATATAGATGATATTTACATAGTATTTACCACATATGTCCAGGTTTCCCACGTTTCTATCTATGACTTGGGGTTGCTATACTCCCCTAAAATCCAATTCTCATCATGTTCCAGATCATCTCTCTGTAACAAACCCGGAGAGGAGAATTGGAGAATTCAACCGTTCATGGTTGATCCTTACAACCAGCAAAACAAATCTCTGTTGATGGTTACCATCCCATAAAACCTCCATATTGTTGACTCCATTCACCTATAAATATCCCATAATTGTACGGAAAGGGATGCTGTGAGGTCTCCCAAAATTCCACGTTAAAAATACTGTTAATTATGAATATGCATTCCCAAGTAAGCAAATGCACTATGAATGGCTTAGGAATACAAAACGAACTTGAGATAGGAACCACCGGAAGAAATCCTTGTAGGCATGCTAGTCTTATCAATATAAGGCATTGAAAGTGGTATTGGCTTGTACATTGTATCTTTCACCAAGCAACATTGCAACTTTGATAATTGAAAGTGGCATGGGCTTGTATATTGTCTCTTTTCACTAAGCAAGATTGCAAGAAAAATGTAAGAGCTTGAAAACGTTGAAAAACCATTGGTTTTTGCTACTTCTCCATCCAAAACATCAAAAAAACTAGGAAAACAAAGGTTTTTTTCAATGGAAGCTACCTCAAGGTTCCAAGCCTTCAAGCCAAAACCGTCAAAAAGCACTGGTGTTTGCTACTTGTCCATCCAAAACATCAAAAAGCCCTATATAGGGAAACACATGTTTCCTCAATGGAAGCTTCCTCAAAGTTCCAAGACTTCATTCAAAAACCTTCAAACAACCTAAGGCTCCAAATGAGGATTTTGAGGATTTGGGGCTCTGGAGGGGGGGGGTCGACCAAAAAAAGAACTGTTTTTCAATGTGTTTTCTTTTTTTTCGAACCCCCCCCCCTCCGGGAGCTATGTATTACATTTATATGGTATTCTTTCATTTGTTGGTATTCTGTCATTTTTTGAGTTACTCCTTCCCTTTCCTTAGGGATCTCTATGGATCTCTATGGATCTCTGGCGATCTCTACGAATCTCTGGGGATCTTTAGGAATATCTGGAGATCTCATCTCTGGGAATCTCTAGGGATCTTCTCTCTCTCTCTCTTTCTCTGGGAATCTCTCGGGATCATGGTATTGTTAACACCAGTTATAGTTGTATCTAGCAACATATCAAGTATAGAATCGATTGCACACCTCCTTGGATGAAAGAAAAACGCAAAAAAAGCTCAAAGCCACGTAATTTGGGGACCCGCTGGCGTCAATCTCTCGCTCATTTTAGTACTTTTTCTAGTTCTAATCCAATAATATAATATCCCCTAATTTCCCCCAATTGTTGCATAATTATCGCATAATTATGAACATAATTGTCCCACAATATCCAGATTTTATACCCAGTTGTCATTTCCACCGACGGTAGCCGCCGTACACCTCGCAGGTCGACGATCTGTGAAACCTCGAGGAGAAGTCGGGAAGGGAAGTCCGGGAGGGAGTTGTGGTTTTTATGGGAAGGCTATGGAGCAAAGCTGAGCCAAGGTGGGGCTGTTGGGAAAGCATCGGAAAATGGTGATTTCACCGAGAAAATGGGGATTGTTCAGATTTAGTTCGCAGATTTAGAGTTAACTTGGTGAACATAACTCTGATATTACTAGTAACTGTGATCTGTGAATGTTGATGATACTTCTATCGTTTATGGGGTTACCAGCTTATAACTGGGGCCCACCTTGGAAGGGTTGAATTGCTTTCCAGCCATGGGGAAGGGTGGCCCAAGTAAGGCAATTGGGTTTAAGTTGCTTTACAACATGTTTTTTCTAGGTTGAGTGAGTGCATTTTCTTCTAGGTTGAGTGAGTGCAAAAGTTGGTCAGGCCTATGAGTTGGTTAGATACGTATGTATATTGTAATTGTATAAATACAGCTGTGATATGCCAACTTACAAGTAGGCACCACCGTGTATTCCAACCTGGCAATTTTAACGTTATGCCTTTGACGATGAACCGATGGGAGTCGGGGTATATCCCATTTGTCAACTTTCAGGATCCCATGAAGACCCACCTCCTATTGGGGTGTAAGTCGCAAAGAAAGACCCGGCATACTCCAAGCGTGACATCATCTTTCCAGCGGAGCGAGCCACTTGTCTCGCACGTGTTTCAATGCGCCATGGCCGTGTTTGGCTCCAGATATTTTTCGGGGCCATCAACTGAAGGGATGCATTGATCAGACGCACAAAACAGAAGTCGCCGAAAGACATGCTCACACACGAACAAGAAAAGAACTCGACTGGGAAAAAGATGAAACGGCGAACCATTTGATTACATGTAAAATGATTTTCAACCAGACAGATATTTGTCAATTTCCTACTTCAACCGTTATTTTTGGATGGATATCATGGTTTCAATCGTCCCCCCTGTCAGGGAGTAGGATCCAAAAGGATCTGAAACGATCCGAACGTCGACCGCAATGCCGCCCTTGCCCAAAAGACGCTTGATAGGCGTGGGGAACTTGGATTGCCCAGAGTGGAGTTTGTTAGTAGATAGTTTTATATCATGTTACCACATGTATCTTATATGATATACCTCTGTTTATTTATATAACATAGCCATGGAAAATCACCATCTTTATATAATGGGGAAATCACCATAAATCATCTTATAAATGGACCATTTTCTATGGCTATGTTAAATAACCACAGGATATTTCCCATGTTTTATTGTACATTGGGATTTCCCAGCTTGCCATGGCCATGACCAACCACTTTCACCCCACGGTGCCACGCAGCCAGGCAAGCAGCCCGGCCCACCCGAGCTCTACCCTGAAGTGGAGCTGGTCCCATGGCCGGTGCGAGATGCGATGGCGTGGCATCAAGGGATGTGAAGGTGTTGGGAAACAGCAGATGGTTATGATATACATATTAATGTTTATGTAATATATATTATTAATATATCTATGTATACATAGTATTATGTGTCTGTATATATATATATGCATGTATGTATATATATATATATATACATATGTATATATATATATATATACATATATACACATATATATAATTATACATATATATATATACATATATGTATATATATATACATATTATATATAGATATGTAGAAACACAAACATACATGTACATATATATTATATATATATATACATACATTGGTATTACATGTGTAGATAAAGGCATCCAATGCAGATAACGAGTGCAAGAATCCAGTGGTGCTCTTGCCAACGCTGCCATGGGGTTTCCATGGCATTTTTCGCATATGGGAACAACTTGGCCATTCAGCATACCCCGTTGATTGTTTGATACTGAGGAACCATTGTATAGTTGTGGTTAATTATAACTAAGAGACTCTTTGGTTTATGGTGGTAAAGTAACTACATAGTTATAGTATCTTATAATCAGTGGGCGAAACTAAACCAAAACACATGTATAATGTTCCGGGCACCACTGTGTTGGGATTTAACCATAATTAATAGAGAGAATCCAGAAAGTATAGTTGGTTGGTGATTGTAGGGGGTTATTAACCGACTTGGTTCCTGGTGGATAGCTAGAACCCATTACGGGAATACCGCTGTGGTACCCCACGACCAACGGTACCTGAAATGGCTTGGGACCATGCCAAATTGATCGAAGACGGTTCTTACAATTTTCTCTCGCTGATGGCACAGGCCGTTGCAGGAGGTTTTGATCCACAACAAATGAGTTTTTGACTTTTGCTTATTTGCTACGTTGTTAGAGCTCGAAGCTTGCCTTGAAGAAGAAGAGCACAGCAGCTTCCCTTGTCGCCAGCGTGCTGATATAATCTTGGGCGTGCAGAAAGCGACGTAGTACGAAATTGTGGTCGTGACCAACTTCGAGCACTCAGGATCGGTCTGGAAGGATTGCAGTGGGGAACTTAGAACTTCCATCAGCCAGTGCACAGCTTCATTGCAGATTGCCGCCAGTACTATGCATCGCAACCACATCCATCTCAGCGACAAAGATTTGACAGACGAGGCATGGAAAACTCGTCTCATGTCAACTATAAGATGAGTCTGCTGAATCGGCAGTCAATCGCAGACTCAAGGGATTCCTTGTTGACACAGCCCCACCTATTGTTGCTGAACCCCATGTCCTAATGCTTTGGGGCAATCTGAAAGCCCCATTTCCATGGCACCTTGGTGGACAGCAAAATCAGTGGGAAATGGACAGAACTATCATCCGTTGGCAGTCATGTTTGAACCATAGAAGACCCTTCCAGTTGTAAGTTGGTTTAATGTTCACCTTTCCAACTGTAGAGATATCCATGAATCCAAGTGTTATGCTAGCTGCTAGTCAGTTTTGTACCAACTGACCTAATGTTTGGTAAACCACTATTTTCATAGTAGATTCATTCACATTTACCCTCTGGTAAACTAACATAGCTATTGAAAATGGCCATTTATAGTGGATTTTCCCATTAAGCATGGTGATTTTCCATAGTTATGTTAGTTTACCAGAGGGTATTGGTGGTTCAACCATATCCAGCAGAGTTTGATAAACCATCGGCCGAGGTGGACAGCTTTGGCAGACTCGATCTGCCGCGGAGGAAGCTCTCCCTGAAAGGTCGCAAGGCTGCGCAAGTCTCAGTCTTCCCGCAGCTCTATGTGCCTTGGCGAAGATTGGTTTAAGGCCGCGAGGAGTTCGTCGCCCCTTCAGCCGGAGTTTTTTGATGCCTCTTTTGCCAGAAAAAGACCCAGGGAATTGGTGATATTCCTCTAACAGATATTTCTGAGATGGGAAAATGTCTGGGAAAATTGGTGATTTCCCAGAAATATCTGTTGGAGGAATTCGTGAAATGAAGGGTTTCTTTCAACCAATTCCTCCAACAGATATTTCTGCTGCCAGGGATGGTAGAACCCCAGCAGAAGTCACATTTTGAAAGCAGATGGGACCGTGAAAGATGATAAAAATGATCTGTTTGCAATGGAGTTGGCCGAAATTTTGTGGAACCACAACCAATACTTCAGCCACAAACGAGTACTCCCTTCGGAGTCCTTGAGTTGAAAAAAATGTAGGTCGTGTGTCATTTTCTGAGCCTCATTGGCATGCTTTTGTCATGTCAGATGATACATCTAGTTTTGATGTGGCCCTCTGAGATTGGCACCTTTTGACTTCAACATTGCCCACAAAGAAATTTGGCAGTTGAAAAACACAGATCATACCAAATATATAATGTCGTAAACCCCCCGTAAACCCAATAATAAGCCTACAACACCATGTGGGTATGATGAAGTATGATGTTTACCAACCTGTCGATGGCAATATCGGGGACGGTGCACTCTTGGATTACCACATTGTACCACATTAGTAGTTTTAAAGATACCATCAGAAATAAAATCGGTTGCATGTCCAATTGTTCAAGATTATTCACAATTAGACTGTGCAATATTTACTTCATGGTTTGCCCCTTACAGTATGGCATGGGGACTGATCTGGGCGAATTGTAGAAACCTCACAACAACCTAACATCCAAAAAATACGGATTGTAACAGATGTGTTTGTATGTTTTTGTCATTTGCCAGCCTTCAGAGGATTAGAATCAGCGGAAGGTTAGACAGCTTGAATTTGAATATGTGATTCAATGAGTATGATTGTAATCCACGAGCTGGAAACACTGTTCTCAACGTAGAATTGGGTCTCGGAACTGGTTTTTTACAGTTCAACTGCACAGTTTTATCGGTGATGCGCAATATTTTTGCTAGTACTGGCTAAATATCCATGTCTGTTGAAAGCAACATGTTTGTTGCTCGACATCCGAAATTTCAAGATTGGACGCCACAACCCCCCTTTCCCTTTCAAAACGGCTTGGTTCAAACAAAAGTTACATGTTTTTTTCTCATGTTCAACACCTCCAAGACACAAATGAGTCCGGGTATGAAGATGGAAGACTTTCTCTGACAATGGTGTTGACCATTTTTGTCGACTTCCACTTGTTTTATCATCTCGTTTCCCATTCAAATGGCCATACCCTCGTCATCAAACGTGGCTGTAAAATCTCGATTTTGGTTCCATGGATTTTCCCATGAAAATCATGATAAAACCTTCATTTCTGGGGTGATTTTTCGGGAATTTTCCATTGCCACCCCTGTGGGGGAACCGCGGGACCAGGCGGTGGTGGGTGTGGAGTGGGAGAACGAGATGGCGGTGATCACCACACCCCCGCGGCTGACGCTGAAGGACTTTCCACGGTGGAGATGGGAGAATTACTGTTGGATTCATGAAATGGGAATCTTCATGGGATAAGACTGATTTGAATATGAATGAATATTATAGAATTGGATAGAATTGGGATCATCATTATTTTAGCCTCCAGTGTGTTGGTTTATACCATCTGGTAATTATTAGGAATATCGTGGGAATATGACCAACAATATATATATATATATATATATGTATTAGATGGGAATATTAAATGGAATATGACATGGAATTTAAGGACATATTATTGGATATACCTTTTGGGCTCATCAAACGTGGCTGGAAAATCCTCAAAAATACAAGTGTAAATGGGAACATCATTTTTTAATATTTTTTAATGGGGGTTTCAAATTGCGATGGTTTAATTGCCAGAGGGTATACATGTTTTTTGGGACAATGGCACCAATTTTGATGTGAACAGAAGGCGCCAGGGTTTTGACAAGTAAATTGATCCAAATAAATGGGGAACCACAAGTTAAGCATTAGGAACTGTCCATGGGGTGGTAGTAACTCCCGTCACAGACCGCTCGTTTCAAACGTGGTTTTTGCTCATGTCTTAAAATTCCACCCTACCATGGGATGATGATGGTCCCCAGCAGGTAATATCGTGCGTTGATCATATGTACCATATGTTGTATAGACATGTGTAGACTATTTTACATGATCACATGCAACTTTTTGGGGAATGTGTTGAAACCATCAACCAGTTCCTATTGTTGATTCCATATCCCATTAGAAGAACCATATCATATCATATCCCATTAAGCCACCATTTTTTCCCTGGTAAACTTCCCATATTCCATTGTTAAACCCTCATTATTTCCAATTCACCCGATTCACCCAACATCTTTCTCGGTTCACCCATCATTTTCCCATGGTTCACTCGTCCTTTTCGATGGTTCAACGGTCCATTTCGGGTCCATTTCGATGATCCGCAGACTAGGAGGCTGTGCGGGACGCACGAAGGGAGGCTTTGAAGGAACGGCGCCATTGGGCACAGGCGCGCATGGCACGGCGCAGCGCCGGGGGTTGCGGCGCAGCGCCATTGAGAACAGCGCTAAGGTGCTGCCAAAAAGAGGATAGCTAAGGTAGTTTTTATAGCTCCAATCACTTGGGTTTATCATACATAGAGAATGATATATATATATATACACATTCATATCATTTCATATCTATGTGGGGGTTATAAACCCACTTACTGTATAATGGGTTTATGGGTTTATGGATGTTTATGGTAGCTGGTATGTCGACACTTCATGCAAAGAAAACTGAGGGGGGGGCATAGGTTGTATAAGTGTGTCCTGAAATGTGCTAGTAAATTGGTATGTATAAAGTACATATAGGTACTTCGACCCTCCACAATGAAAAACAAATACTGTATATGGTAATTCAACAGTTCGCAAACTGGAAATTCACCATTGTAAAAAAAGACGGGGTAGATCATCGAGCATCGGCAATTGTCATTCGTGTTCCATAGCAAAGTGATTAAATTACCAGAAGGTGTTAACCACTATACCATCTAATTATTTAACATAGCCATGGAAAATCCCTTATAAATGGAGGTTTGAATGAGAAAATCATCCAAAATTAGCCGTTTTCCATGGCTATGTTAAATAACAAGATGGCATATCCTATTGATATCAACATTATATCCCATTATCTTGACATCAAGCCTCCATTTTGGTTGGTAAATTCCCATTTTTGTCCACGTAAATCTTCTGTAAACCACCATGAAACCCACCACATTTGAGCTCGGTTAGGTGGCCAGAGAGCTCGGAGATACACCAACCGGAGAGATTGGTGGCTTGGCCAAGGACGGCGAGGTGTTTTGATGGGAAAATATTGGAAAAAATGGCCGAAATGGAAATCATGGGGAGCATTGGAAACCTTAGGAGACATGGAAAAAATCCATGGGAAATCAAAGAATGGCGATGCTAAAATCAAGGAAAGGTCATCTGTGAATAGAAAAAGGTGATGGGGACGTAACTCACCAAATTTTCATATTTCCAAGAATCTTCATGTGTTGTTTTTGAGGTGGAATCTTTGTTTTTGTTGTAGTTGATACCTACAGAAATGATGCACAAGAGCAAAAATAATTGTTGTGATTTTCCATGTCCATGTGTCTTTTGTTTGTGTTTGATACCTTCCTAATGCCAGGGCGCAGTGATAAATCACGTAATTCTGGGGGCGGCCAGATCCCCATATGTTCTTTGTCCTCTCCAACAAAATACAACCCTACCATCTTGACCCCATCAATCCAAACAAGATACCTATGTCCACCTCAGCAATCACCAAGTGCAGGGCCATAAAGTGCAGGTACTGAGGTACTGCGCCTTTTTACTGCCATATTTGGTGGGGATATTCCTTGAAATTTCGCCGTTTAGCCCTTACATAGGCCTCGCATGGTAGGTACCCCAATTTAGGTTCCTGAAATGGCCATTGAAAGACCCTGGTTCATTGCTTGTCATGATCGGTTTATCTGACCTCTGATTAGAGGGGTGCCCCATGTTCTTGGGCGAGGGAGCTCGTCCACCTGGCCATCCCTTTACCGAGCAGTAGATGTGTTGGTAACAGCTCAGGTTTTTGAACACTGGTCACCTGCATTTGGGTTGGAAAAAGTCGCCAAGATTCCTATTTCCAACCAGCAATTTCCGAGTTGAATGGAATTTTCAGCTTTGAGGTGGTGGCAGAAAATCTTGAGTTGCTTTTGAAGTCATAATCACTATTGAGTTGTTGTTTATTATATTTTATTATTGTTGTTATTGTTATTAGTTATTAGTAGTATCTAATTAGTAGTATTGTGACCTACATTGCCCATATTGGCGTTTGTACAATCATAAATGGATTGGCCATATGGTTTCCGGTTAAGATTTTCCCTCAAACCAACCCATTGAAATCACCAATGATGGCATGTCTGGTGTACTTTTCTATGGCTCCGCGATATCCAGGTGACGTGACCTTCATGGTCGCGCGACTGACCACAAAAGGTCTGAAGCGCTTGAGATGCTCGGCTGAGGAAGGATCCAAGGGACTGGAAGTGGTGGGATTTAAGCAACAATTATTTGGGTGAACCTTGGCTCGATAGCTGAGTACTTTAATCTTTACTTGTTTTTTCTTTGCAGGTATCCAAAAATCCAAGACTCTAAGATTCACCATCAATTATTTGGTAGGTGATGGTGATGATCATGATGTTGGTGATGATCTAGTTATAACGGTGATATCATGGAGAAATCATTTATAAAAAAGTAATACGATGGGATAACAAGGGAGATGATAAAACTAACCAAGCTGACTGGAAATGGACATATAGGTTGGTTTAAACATGTGGATTGGTTTCGATGATATCATCTTGCTAAATTATAGCGACATCAAGCCCCCACTCGGATGATTGGAATTGGAATGGGGAAAGCATTCCCAAATATCGGGAATTGATATGGTTTGGGACATATGTTGTTTTTTTCTCAGATGTATTCAGCGGAGAATAGATGGGATCAACATCTATACCAGTAAAATTTATGGGATCATACAGGCTATAGTCATGTTTGAAGAGTTGAGTGGAAAATATCGGGAAATCATCTGAGCTAGACATGGGAATATCATAGGATGAGATGGGATATACAGTAACAAAGCAGTGTGTCTTTCATGGGAAAATTCATGGGATTTAAGCATCAATGATAGGGTCTTGCTTGGGTCCCCATGAGGTTTGGTAGGGTCATTGTTTGATTTGTTTTGAAAGTAGTATCAACCATGCATGTTTTAGGGTATACCCTCGGGAAAATCACCATTTTCATGGGAAAATCCACTATCAATGGCCATTTTCAATAGCTATGTTAGTTTACCAGAGGGTAATGTGGGTTGGCCGTTAGCTACTTTGGTTGACCAACAGGTCAACTAGGGATATGGTGATTTCCCAACCATAGATGGCGATGTCAAGAATGGCTGGGAAATCCCCCAGAACTCGACCAATATCCGGAGAAACCGGGATTGTGATTGGATCCGGGGGCTTTCAGAGGGATTCATGGGACTAATGATTACTTGGAGGAGTGTTTGTTCCCATAAGCTGGATATTTTATCCAAGATACAGGGAGATTTACAGAAGAAGCGATGGAGTATGTTTGTCATGTTGAAGAGTTGAATGAAGCCGGAATTACCCTCTGGTAATCTAACAAAAAACTATGGAAAATCACCTTTTTTAATTGGAAAATCAACTCTAAATGGGCATTTTCAACAGCTATGTTAAATTACCAGAGGGTACTGTTTTCCTTCGCACGGACTTTATTTGGGGGTTCCTGTTCATGGATAGATTTTTGCCTTTAAAGCCAAAAAGTCCGACATCAACAAAAAAGCAGAACTATATAGAACGATCTATCAATATTGCGCAGCAGTTGTGACACGCAGGGAACAACCAAGCAACCTAGTTTGAACTTCACATTTGGTTATCTCGCCATTGGCCAGATCTAGCCTTTTCACTTGTTTCACCAAGCATCGATGTGGGCGCTCTCGTCGTAAAAAGAAAATCATAAGTGACCCGTACTTCATGGGGATTTGGAATAGAAATGAACAGCAAAAAACACGCATTGAAAGCAAAGGGATGTTGGTGATGTGAAGAAAAACAATGAAAAACATGTAACAACTACTCTTGAAAACCAATTCCAAGCCACAAAGGGGTTTGACTTCAGACCGATCATTCTCGGCAAACTGCGTTGACTTCACAACGACCTCCGCATGACTAAAGATTAGGAAGGGGGAGCCATCCTGAAACATATCTTACATTTCAGGCATCTGTAATATTATGATTATGTAAATACGCATCAAAATCATGGAATACATAGTATACATAGAGCATTCTAAATTCAACGTGCACATATATATATATATATCGATTATATATGTTTTTTGATTTATTTATGTATTTATTGATTTGTTTATTTATTTGTTTGATTTATTTTTTATTTATTTATATGTTTATATTATATTTATTTATTGATTCATTTATTTGTTTGTTTGTTTTTTTTATTTATGTACATATACATTTACATATTCACACAATCGGAAGTAAATACTCATTATGTCGTACCACTGAACATGTGGGAATTGACTTGAATGCTGCCCAAAGAACTCTGGTAAATTCTCATGTAACGCTCGAAGGACCTTCTTCAAGACCCGGCCAAAACCAACAACGTTTTCGAGTACGCCAGCCTAGGTCACATTCATGTTTCGTGGGACCAAAACGTTTTAATCAGCGCAAATGACAATCATTTTAAAGACTAGCAGCTCCTGGCTGCAACCACTTGAGCCGCCTGATCGTTTCCCACAACTGCAGCAGCTTCACGATCGTCCAAAAGTGCATGGAAGTGGGAAATGATTGATCTGTCCTTCTTCCGAAGGCTATGCTGATCCTTTTCGAACATATCAGCTTTGGACCTAGGATGCAAGCATGTGTGACAGATCCGATAGTACACATGCACATTCAGACGAGCCCGGCGAATNTATCAGCTTTGGACCTAGGATGCAAGCATGTGTGACAGATCCGATAGTACACATGCACATTCAGACGAGCCCGGCGAATCAGATAGATTTTACAATGGTGCCGGTTGCAGTTGTAGTCTCATGTAGGTAGTACCACTTTGGAGTCTCAGGGATTGGAAGTCTGGTTCTCAGGATCGGGCACCCGCACAGATCTCCTCAGCTTCGCCGTGGAACCCAGGCGTGGCAACGAGTTACGGCGTTGCGTAATCGATGGGCAACACATGTTNAGGATCGGGCACCCGCACAGATCTCCTCAGCTTCGCCGTGGAACCCAGGCGTGGCAACGAGTTACGGCGTTGCGTAATCGATGGGCAACACATGTTACCGTTGCCCTGTCACCACATGTCAATATTGGAAGTTTTCCACCTGTCCGAGACACGTCCCCCTGGCGAGTCTCCACGATGGAGAGCACGCGGTCAGAGGATGGGCTCTATACTGCTGCGAAGCTCAGCTGCATTCAGAGTTGTTGGCTGAATTCTTGGCATTCATCCCGAGCAACATTGTCCACATCCCAAACAGCGGCATTCATCCCAAGGAGGCCATCTTATTCCTGGACTGCAACAACAGGATTTGGCTCGCAGGCCGGCCATGGGGAGG